>AVPN01000009.1:19754-61040 GCA_000695325.1 Pleurobrachia bachei | reverse complement strand
CCACACCCCATCTATACTTCAAATTTGTTGTACAGTTACTTGGGACTGTACTTGCCAAGTTCCAAGGCCCAGTTTTAAGATATCTTGTTTGGAAATTCCGCTAGGCCTGACGAAATTGTTATGAAATAATCGCAAAAATGTCACTTTTAGGATATAATGTTAACCTCTACAATTTAGTCAATGGCTTGATGTAGGGCTGTCAAATTGCATACAAACTATCCCGCTGATGTGATTTAACTATTAGAACAGGTTTCATGGTCTTATGACTTTCATTCTTTGATTTATTGAGGTTAACACCCGTTTTGGGCAAAAAGTTAACCTCATTTTCCTCCAGGAAGGCGTGAGCAAAGGCGCTTTTTGAATAGTCCATCTGGTCCGGCTCTTCAAGCTGAACCAAATAAAATATCAAAAATTAGTTTTTAGGCTGAAACACTCGAAATTCAAACCGACCGTCGCAGCATTGTGAAATTATGTACCTAGAACTTGAATTTCACAGATTTTGAATGCTCCCACTTTGCTGAGGGTTATTGAGGTTGCGGTAACAGCTCCATAGCATTTCACAACGTGATCCACGACATTTGGATCCTGGTCGGAGATTTCACCGCACACCACCGTTCCCGCATAAACCTGGGATAGCAATTTTGGTTCATGAGCTGCAGTGGCGTGTAGAAATTCTGCTTGACCAAAAAAAACTTGTTTTTAAGTGTCTATATAGTCTATACACAGAATTATAGTTACCTGCTTGACCGGTTTTCACAAAACCAATAAGTCTGCTTCTAGATATCACAAATGTTGGCAGATTATCAATGGAACCAATCCACGTTTCTGGGCAGAGACATCCGCAACCTATAATTGACCATGCTGATCTTTGTCACCTCACTCAGTTGGACCACAAACTCTTTTGCCTGGAGAATAACCGCCTCCATACACGTACTGATCAAAGAGTGCAGTGTTAGTTATAGGGGAGGAGAGGGTGGTGTTAGTATAGGGGAAAGAGGTATCTTCTTCTTCTTCTAGGAGTGTCGGGTGTGTAACCCTTAATTAGGGGAAGGAGGTATGCGAAAAGTATAAAGGTAAATGTTGCTTTAATGGGAAGAAAAAGAGAATGAGGAGGATCATAATGGATCATGTGTTTCCTTTGTTTCTATTAAGAAAGTTGGATGTCAAAAATTGGCTTAATGATGCAACAAAAAGAACGTTTAAAATGATGTGTAAAAGATTGTATAATGTAAAAAAGCTGGCTTCATGAGAGTGATCAACTAACTTAGGAAGTCCATCAAAGAGTATACTTGAGTTAAACTTTAGGATGGCGTCTGAAAGAAGTGTTTCACAAGTTTTACATGTATCATCTATGCAGTATACGGCCTAGCGATCAATCAACAATTTTTTATACATCCAATAAAGTCCATTTTATGCAACTGTTCATGTGTATAATTACATTAGTTTTGCTCAAACCAAACAGGACACGCGAAAGAGAATATAGATTCTTGCTAGGCCATTAATTACCTGATGAACAGCACGAAGAAGTGCATTCGCCGCAAGTAATGGCAGTACCTTTAACGGAATTCCCAGGCGTTCGTTCGCACTAAAAAGATATTGGAATTGTCGAATTACCGATTGACTGATTCAGTGTCCATGATTGATAATCATTAGCAAAGAAATTTGGGGAAGTATAGACTTTTGATAAGTCATATAACTCACTATATGTTGCACTAATCCAAATTATTTCTCTACTTTCTTTCTCACCTGGTCTGTGGCATTAGCTAATTCAGGATGGTACCTTGCAGCAAAACTATCACTGTCACCCATAGTGTAACATGAGTACTTCTGGGTTTGATCTGAAACGAATGTTTTTATTTTTTGCAAGGGATAATTTCGTTACCAAATGTTTTTATCGTCCTCAATTTATCTATCAATGAATAATTAATGAACTTAATGGCGATTTTCTAAGATCACTGCTTGTCGGTGTATCTTTTCACCTAACTTACCGCATTCAGGGATGGTGCAGTACTCCCATCTGGGGGAAGTGCCCCCCGAATTATAACACCATGGACCATCCGAACCGGTCGGGTTCCTACAATAATTCGCCTCCAAGCCAGCATTTGGTTTCCTGAAGGTGAATACGTTATCAGAGATGTACAATACATACTACATTGTACAATGTACATCGCAATTCGCAGTGGAAATTGTTGATGTGAATCTGCTTTGAATCTTGCTGTCAATGTGACAATGTGAATTTCGTATCCTCTCGCCCAGTTTTATAGGGGACACTATATAGCGTGGGACGCACACCATAAAAGCTTTGTATGTCCCGCACATTGTCCCACAAAGTTCTAATATACTTTTTGGCGGTGTTCAAATGCGAGTTTGGCGATTGGTCCTCCCAGGCCTGACAGAGGAGTCCTGATTTTGTAGTATACTGTGTTCCACGATACGCCTCCCCTTTTGCATCTTTAGCCTTGTCGTAACACTCCAACCCTAGTACAATATTTGGTTTGATAGCCGATCGCCTTAATATATTTTTCACAGCTAAGTGTAGACACAGACGTAAATTTAAATTGATAAATGTAAATTAATAGCGATCAATCAACAATTTTTTATACATCCACTCCAGTCCATTTTATGCAACTGTTCATGTGTATAATTACATTAGTTTTGCTCAAACCAAACAGGACACGCGAAAGAGAATATAGATTCTTGCTAGGCCATTAATTACCTGATGAACAGCACGAAGAAGTGCATTCGCCGCAAGTAATGGCAGTACCTTTAACGGAATTCCCAGGCGTTCGTTCGCACTAAAAAGATATTGGAATTGTCGAATTACCGATTGACTGATTCAGTGTCCATGATTGATAATCATTAGCAAAGAAATTTGGGGAAGTATAGACTTTTGATAAGTCATATAACTCACTATATGTTGCACTAATCCAAATTATTTCTCTACTTTCTTTCTCACCTGGTCTGTGGCATTAGCTAATTCAGGATGGTACCTTGCAGCAAAACTATCACTGTCACCCATAGTGTAACATGAGTACTTCTGGGTTTGATCTGAAACGAATGTTTTTATTTTTTGCAAGGGATAATTTCGTTACCAAATGTTTTTATCGTCCTCAATTTATCTATCAATGAATAATTAATGAACTTAATGGCGATTTTCTAAGATCACTGCTTGTCGGTGTATCTTTTCACCTAACTTACCGCATTCAGGGATGGTGCAGTACTCCCATCTGGGGGAAGTGCCCCCCGAATTATAACACCATGGACCATCCGAACCGGTCGGGTTCCTACAATAATTCGCCTCCAAGCCAGCATTTGGTTTCCTGAAGGTGAATACGTTATCAGAGATGTACAATACATACTACATTGTACAATGTACATCGCAATTCGCAGTGGAAATTGTTGATGTGAATCTGCTTTGAATCTTGCTGTCAATGTGACAATGTGAATTTCGTATCCTCTCGCCCAGTTTTATAGGGGACACTATATAGCGTGGGACGCACACCATAAAAGCTTTGTATGTCCCGCACATTGTCCCACAAAGTTCTAATATACTTTTTGGCGGTGTTCAAATGCGAGTTTGGCGATTGGTCCTCCCAGGCCTGACAGAGGAGTCCTGATTTTGTAGTATACTGTGTTCCACGATACGCCTCCCCTTTTGCATCTTTAGCCTTGTCGTAACACTCCAACCCTAGTACAATATTTGGTTTGATAGCCGATCGCCTTAATATATTTTTCACAGCTAAGTGTAGACACAGACGTAAATTTAAATTGATAAATGTAAATTAATAACTACAACAAAGTTATACAACTGTATTTAGGACGCTACACATGTTTCATCGCAACCCTTACGGGAAACGAATCATCAGTTTTTGTAATTTTTGGTAATCTTGTAATTTAATTATAGGGATGTGTGTTCTCAATTGGATGTTTTGATAAAGGAGTAGTGGTGATTTTAATACCAAAAGAGAATTATTGTTTATCGTCTGAAGATTGGTTATTACCATGAAACATTTGTAACCGAGAAAACTAGTTTTCTTTTGCTTTCGTATCTATAGCTCTCTATTGTAAATATATTGAGCACTATTTAGCCATAAAGCTAATTTTGAAGTATTTTTCACAGATACATATTGTGCAACATCACAAGCCTTTCGGGGACCCTATACCCACGAGGGGCAACTGTTTGACACACGCCTAAGTGAATGTAAATGGATCAGCTATGTTATTGTCCTTGCCTGTCGTTGCTGGCTTGTTAAGTGTTGTGACATTATCTGTTGCTCTGTTTTCCAAATCTGCAGGAGATGATGAATTAAACATTAATCAATATTAACTAATATATGGGCTCAGTACAATTGAACAGTAATATTTAATGGCATATCGTTATTAGAAAGATTCTTTTGGGATACAAAAAAGAGAAGTTTAACTCACCATACACTTCAACCTCAGACAAGTATATTCCAGTTTTTTCAGTAGCTATAATGTGAACATTAGATGTCTGGACGGGAGGGTCACATTTGAAAATGTAGGATTGTGCACTTCCATTATTTCCGTTGACGTTAAAGCATTCTTTTGTTCCAGCGGTTACCTAGGTATAATTTAATTCGTTAGCTCGGAAGTGAATAATAAATTGATGTTCTCTGCTCGATATATCTGACCAGAAATGGTACGTTATATGGCTGGCAATAAAATGGAGGCCAACAACACTCATGTTTTACTTACAAAGACATCTATCTTGACGTTACACGTGTAGAGAATCACCATGGAAACATTAAACATTCCACCAAGGGTCACATCCAGTCTGTCACCAACATTCAAACTTTGGGCGCAGAACTTACTGAAAAAACATTATTTTTATGATAGCCGTGACTGAAACCTGAGATCTCAGGTATCCGTGAACAAAAGCCGTGGCCTGAAACTGAGGTTCAGGCACGACTGTTCCCCCATTGATTTTTTATGTATGAATGTAAATGAAACCGTATTAAAGAATAAAGCTGCACATTTTGTTGACTAGTGCTACTAACTAGTAGTGCCAATGACATACTATATTACTATAAGTGCTATTATATACTAACGTATAATCAGCGGCAGTTAGACTAGTGAAGAAGAAACCATCGGTGACAACTGGCTGGTTTTTATTCTCCGTTTTAAACGTCTCACCTGTAGGTATAGTAGTTGCCTGGTTAGAATGTGTGTCGGGCGCCCCCAGCCTTTACAAATTTGTAAAGAGAGGGTTAGAACATAACAAGATAGTAGAGGTAGTAGAGGACAAATATCATCTTTATATATTTTGCTTTTTACAGTAATTTAAATTTTAAATAAATGTTTAAACCCCCCCCCCCTCTACGTACCGCATTCAGGGATGGTGCAGTACTCCCATCTGGGGGAAGTTCCCCCCGCATTATAACACCACGGACCAACCGAACCGGTCGGGTTCCTACAATAATTTGCTGAATCTGCTTCGTATGAGGCTGTATGGGTGTTTGGTGTTTTGACGGCCCATGCCTGGCAGGTCAGTTTGTTCTTCGTCACTGAGACCGTTCCCCGGTAATTGGTGCCTTTCGCATCGGTTGATTTATAGTAGCATTCAAGACCGAATGTTAGGTAGGCTGGTTTGTGGAGGGCAAGGTTTTTGTTTGAAGGTAGGCATCTCTCTGTTGCATTTGTAAGATCGTCAAAGCTGTAGTCTAACTTGGTTGTTAGCGTGAAGTTCTCTGCCCTGAAAGGTAGTGGTAGGAATGAGAGAGTGGTATAATAGAAAAAAGAAGGAAATTAATCGACGACAGCAAAAAGAAGGAACCTTTATCCGGGAAGGAGTTTTTTAATTGAAATTTTTTTAAGTTTTGTATTTTTAAACAATTTGCTATCTAAGAATTTTGTAAAATGACAATAAAACTAACCTTTTAAAATAACAGTTTTCATAATGAGTGGGTGCACCCCTTTCTGTTCCAGTTAAAGTCTCACAATACTCTTCAGCGGGTCCCACTCGTTCCCCGTACACCATAACTTCACACACGGTCAGCTTGCCGGGGGAAACCACTGACTGGACCTTCACTGAGCACCCCTGCGAGAATTCATGCAATATCATTACCAGGATTACCAGTCTTTCGCAGCGGCTATAATATGTTCCTTGAAAATTTCCATAAAATATCAGACAACTGAGTTGTCGCAAATCATGCTCGATCGTTCTCACCTGTACATAGTTGCAATGAAGTCGGTAAGATGCGGTGGAATTGTCGAAGATAAGCGTCTCTGGACATTTAGTGTTGCCGACATAAACCTATTATAGTAGTCAAAGTTAGATCGATTGATATATGGAAAGGTTGGGCCATGCCGATTATGTATTCTAGGTACTATTATGGCCTGTGGTCCTCAAAGGGTTAAAATATTAAGCTGTATTATACGGTATACCTCTAATCTCTCAGCAGATTGATCGAAAGTCCGTATGTATATTTGAACGTATGCCACCTTGATGTTTTCTTCTAGGTCCACTTCCCACCAGGGTGCGGTATCATTACCCGTCACAGCACACCGACTAAGGGACATTGTTATTGTTTGTGGAGCTTTCTGACTTCCAATCCACAGAGCTATTTTATGGTCCCCTAAGATATTGTGCTGTTACACCGCCGCCGCGCCATAATAGTATGAACAATACAACTAAGATACTATTGATTTCGTCTAATGAAATTCACACTATCATAATATAGTACAACTACTGTTATACCTGTAGAAGCCTGTGGTGTTTGAAACCCCATCCACAGCAAGACCTGCGTAGCCCCCGTCAGAGGTTGATGATTGCCTAGTTGGTTTCCTGTACGCATAGTTTGTTCCTGTACGTAAAATTAGAAATGGTTGAAGTTTGGGTACATATTTTGTTTGGAGTCTAGTGAAATTTAAAAATTTGTAGCATAGGTTATAATTTTTTGTGACGTAGTATTTTAAATGTAACGGCTCTAGGATCCCGGCTAGTGTATAGTGAGTCTTATTTGCATTACACAGTTACCATAGCACATGGTTACCATGGTTACTATTATACGTTACCATGGTTACTTACTTCGTTCAACCTTTGTGTTCCACGAGTTAGCAACATTTCTGACCCAAATATAGCTGGCTTTGTTCCAGTGAAAGTCATACAATCCAGTCTGGTGAAATACAGTCATTTTAAAGGAAATAATATAGTTGCTCGCATTATAGATGCACTGAACTTTTTGCTTCGTCATTGGTCAGGAACCGACCGATACAAGTAAACAACCAATTCGGTCGGTTTCTGACATAGGTGTTTTCTGAAAAAGTTGTCATCACAGCACAAAGCTTGGTATTGTATAACTAACGTATCCAATGTGGGCTTCATTTGCGTAAGCATTGATTCCATGATCTTCAAGATGAATCTCAAATATAATCTCTCCAACGTTTTTTATCCAGATGGTTGGTGAAGTTTTTGATGCTCCTGCTCCTTTTAACTGAAATGATGAAATATTCACTCAAACCTTGCGATCAGAGATGTAAAAATTATATCAAAATTTTTTTCCCACAACTTCTCCATGTGTGTTCAGTGTTCAGAGCCCTTGTGAAACCCCTTGCTTGCCCCGATTATTTATAGACCCACACATGTACTCATCCAGTCATACCCCGGCAAATCATAGGGTGTTCTTCTATTCATGGTTGCCATAGTAACAAGATTGGACGGACATCGGTTACTATGTTCCGTTACTATGACCCGTTAAACGAGTAATTGACTCACCCCTCCTGTTGAGTCTGTGTATATCAAACGTGTTCCAGTCGTATCACGTCTCACACCCACGGGGTAGAGCTCATGTCCTGCAGTAGCGGTGTTAATTTTAATTTCGAGAGTAATACATCGGAGGCCGAGGGTATGTCACATCCAGCGTGCATGAGATATCAAAACAATATACGGCATATATAATCCTTGTCAGATTGTGCGGCCGGCTCGTGGTAACAATATAATCCGCGGTTAAACACATACCTACTCTAAGTTCACATTTTGATTGAGTGGCCGCCGCGTTTGAGATTGCAAATAAAGCACAGGAAAATATATCACCCACTCTTGGTGTACCTGTATGTAAGAGTTTAATTATCAACTTAATCAATCAAATATCTGACCGATGTTGATCGTAATTCAACCTTTAATACAAGCTTTTATTATGATACGAATTACAAATTTATAAAAGTTTAAAACTGATAATATGGTTTGGAGTCTAGTGAAATTTAAAAATTTGTAGCATAGGTTATAATTTTTTGTGACGTAGTATTTTAAATGTAACGGCTCTAGGATCCCGGCTAGTGTATAGTGAGTCTTATTTGCATTACACAGTTACCATAGCACATGGTTACCATGGTTACTATTATACGTTACCATGGTTACTTACTTCGTTCAACCTTTGTGTTCCACGAGTTAGCAACATTTCTGACCCAAATATAGCTGGCTTTGTTCCAGTGAAAGTCATACAATCCAGTCTGGTGAAAGACAGTCATTTTAAAGGAAATAATATAGTTGCTCGCATTATAGATGCACTGAACTTTTTGCTTCGTCATTGGTCAGGAACCGACCGATACAAGTAAACAACCAATTCGGTCGGTTTCTGACATAGGTGTTTTCTGAAAAAGTTGTCATCACAGCACAAAGCTTGGTATTGTATAACTAACGTATCCAATGTGGGCTTCATTTGCGTAAGCATTGATTCCATGATCTTCAAGATGAATCTCAAATATAATCTCTCCAACGTTTTTTATCCAGATGGTTGGTGAAGTTTTTGATGCTCCTGCTCCTTTTAACTGAAATGATGAAATATTCACTCAAACCTTGCGATCAGAGATGTAAAAATTATATCAAAATTTTTTTCCCACAACTTCTCCATGTGTGTTCAGTGTTCAGAGCCCTTGTGAAACCCCTTGCTTGCCCCGATTATTTATAGACCCACACATGTACTCATCCAGTCATACCCCGGCAAATCATAGGGTGTTCTTCTATTCATGGTTGCCATTATAGTAACAAGATTGGACGGACATCGGTTACTATGTTCCGTTACTATGACCCGTTAAACGAGTAATTGACTCACCCCTCCTGTTGAGTCTGTGTATATCAAACGTGTTCCAGTCGTATCACGTCTCACACCCACGGGGTAGAGCTCATGTCCTGCAGTAGCGGTGTTAATTTTAATTTCGAGAGTAATACATCGGAGGCCGAGGGTATGTCACATCCAGCGTGCATGAGATATCAAAACAATATACGGCATATATAATCCTTGTCAGATTGTGCGGCCGGCTCGTGGTAACAATATAATCCGCGGTTAAACACATACCTACTCTAAGTTCACATTTTGATTGAGTGGCCGCCGCGTTTGAGATTGCAAATAAAGCACAGGAAAATATATCACCCACTCTTGGTGTACCTGTATGTAAGAGTTTAATTATCAACTTAATCAATCAAATATCTGACCGATGTTGATCGTAATTCAACCTTTAATACAAGCTTTTATTATGATACGAATTACAAATTTATAAAAGTTTAAAACTGATAATATGGTTTGTGTGGCTAACCAAAGTTTCGAGGTGTATATTCCGCTAGTGTCATCGTATAATAGAAATAGTTTTTAGCTAAAGCTCCGTAACCTGGTCCATAAAATATCTCCGAATCAACCTCTAAAATATTGGATTCAGCATAGGGAAGAAAACTGGAAAAGATTAGGAATATCGAGTCACGTCGTCCCACTGACGATAGGTGTTAATTAAACTTGCATTAGATATTATACATAGAGAAATATTTCTATTTATTTCTTACGGTTTGCACACTCCTTGGTGTATCTGTCCACAGTCACGGGGTCGATGTCAGTTGAAAATGCGCTTCTACATCGAGTTACAGCTGTGTGATATAATTAGTTGATCAAACTTTTAAAACATTATTAAAAACAGATTATTTAGTTCTCTCCCTCTTGTACCCGATCGATCCGGGTCAAATAAGTTTTTCTATTTTCTATTTTCTTACATCTTTTACAGAAGAAGAATGACTGTATGATAGTTTATATTCAAGGAAAATTACTATTTGTAGTTTATAATCAAGGTTACTTACTTCCTTGGGTGTTAGAAGTGTAGCCCCCTTCGTATACGATTGGTGAGCTTAACTGTGCCCTTAGTGACCCACCTGTAACGTACTTGGTTACTTTTTAGTTAGATATTGCACTGGGTGGAAATAGTGGTATAGGGGCTATGCCTGTATTACGCGATCTATCGGTGGTGATGACGGATGGTGTCCTTGAGATCAAGTTTTATAACTCCCAAACAACATAACTATATCATCATATTAATTATTATTTATTACTTAATCACCTACCCGATATTCCAAGGTGCGGGTAGTAGTACCCCATTGCATCTGAAACAAATTAATGTCAAATCGGAGGAAAACCTGAGCTGAAAAACATGTGAAGTACAAAAAATGTTAGCGGACCAGTAAATTACGGAGCAAGCTGCATGTTTACGAAACTATGAAAGAGAGTTTCAGAGTTACATGAACCGACCGACACAAGTTTAAACAACCAATCAGAACTCGCTATAAAGGTCACGTGACTGGTTGTCAGCCAATCAGGGGCCAGTATTTCCTGCTTCGGACCCCAACACATACTTATGTTGAGGTTTACAGTGCAGACCCCAAAGTAGAGAAGACTGGTATGGGTGATATTGACATACTGTCCAGGGGTTCCAACCATGTTTCCTGCTATCAAATACGTCCCCTGAAGGAAAAGTTCAATAAACTATACAGTTTTATTCGGCCACGATACAGTTGTTTTCTCTCAACAGGAATATAATTTCTACTTTCTGGTTATCCGTTATAGTTACCTCAGTCACTCCTGCTGCCAAACCTGTCTGCATAACTGTGTTAAAAAACACCTGTAAATATTGATTTTAAGTTAAATTTTACAGAACTTTTTTCAGTTTTTATCAGTTTGTATATTTTGTCGTATGAGAACTATCCGAAAATGTGTTATAACAAATCAAAGCATTGGCCTGACCCAGATAAGTAGTATAACGGCAGTCAGATTATAGCCCTGTACTATATACCTTTACACCGTCTGACTTTGCTTTCTGGGTATCGTTAGCGGCTGGGAACTTGAGTTCCACACTGAATATGAGCTGCTGTTGTGGTAGTTTTATCAAGATGGAGGGAGGGGAGGTGCTGGCGGGACTACCCACTGTCAAACATGTCCTGCAATCAGGAGAGTTGTAAGGGTGACTGTGTCACCAATACGTGCTGGATCAGGACACGTAGAAGACGCTTCCCACTGAGAGTGATCAGCTGTTTACCCAATAGCAAAAAAAGGGAAACGACATAACCATTTGAATCGTTTCCTTTTGGAAAGATATCATGATCACTTACGCATCGTCTCCGTCGAGTAAATTGGCGAATTCTGTCTCGTCGGCAATGGGTCCTGCTGTTACCGTTGGAGTTCCCAGCTTGGATATTGCAACTGCAACGGGAAATAACGGTTAGGGTTAAAAAAGTGGTACTAAAGTTACAGTAAGAGGTCAGCCCGTTCAGGATGTCGGTGTTAAAATTAACTTAATTTTGTTGGAATATGGCCCCCTTTAACCTACTTAAGGCTGGTTTAGTTGTTTCATCAAGACGTGTGGAAAGGGATGCCCAATCAATACAAGCAACCTACCTAAGGCGGGTTTAGTTGTTTCGTCTAATGTGGAAAGGGATGCCCAGTCTATGCCCAGGAAGTTAAAGATTCTCTGAGACAGGTATGCTTCTGTGTCAAACCATCCTTCCGTAACTTGATCTACTGTCACTGTTGTGTCTCCGTTGAAAATTCTAAAACATTTTAATTGGGTCAATTGAAAACAGTCAATATGGAGGAGCATGTCATTATAATTATAAATTCACGAACCCCAATAATCAACATCGATTGGCATCACTTTCCAACATTGGTATCTAATTGACACCTCACACTCTCAGGCCGCTATGCGGCCTTCGTTTGGCACGCTTAACACTCGCCGGCAAGGGAGGGGTAACTTCGTTACCAATTTCCAACAGCCGAAGAGAAGCTGCCGAAGAGAGAAAGCTATATTAATTACATGAAATTAGAAAGGGCTCCCCGGAATGATACACAAATATGACTGACTTTAGCAGTAAAATCAAAGCATGCATTTTCCCATGCCAGATTGCTACCTGAAAGACAAAATTGAAATTATAGTTACGATATACACAGTAGATCAGTTCTACTCATGTGTATATCAGAAAACTCATGGCCTAGTTTCAACTGGCAAATCGAGTCTCCATATTATGCAACTTACATGTTTTCAATAGTTTCGTATCAGTCGTGATGCTAATTTCTGTGATTTTACTCGAAGAATAAGTGATTAGGAAGTAAACAGCAAACTGTTCGTTCTCAACAGCGATTCTGAAAAACAGTTTCTTGTTTGTCGTTTGATATAGACAGTAAACTAGAGAAGCTTTGTGTTAAACTACACGAACAATTCGTCCCTCCGAAAAACAAAATGAACACTACAAAAGATCAGCTCTCTATAAAACTTACGATTCGGTTGAAGTTGCTTCGCACGAGGCACTCCCAGTCCACGCTTTCACCACCTTCCCATCTTTACTGATGCCAACTTTCAGCTTATCCGTATCATACTGCCAAATCGTATCGACATCAGAAGAGGTTCCACCAGCGACTAATATACCAACTATCTGTATCACTGTTGATCCAGCTGTCAGAGCCTTTTTCGTGCCCATGTACTGAAGTAAGAGAGCTAGTTTGAACACTACAGTCGACTACCCCCCCCTCTTTGTGTGTGAATTGTTTTTCACGCTTATCAAATGTTAACCGCGTGTGTAGCAGTACACGCCATAATATCGCGCACGCGACGCAAATTAGGGTTGAACAGCTGAATAAACGGACTTTAGCCTCATGTGAAAGGATTCGTTGCACCAAGTATACTACGGTGCACAGTTAATACAACAGAAGCAAAATTATTCACGGATTGATTGTGACATGTGCAACTTACAATTGAACTGCTAGTGCCAATCTCTTGTGAACCTTTACATGTCAGTTGTTGCCACTTCACTAAAATAATAATTGACATGTTAGATGTAGTTTTGTTAATTAGTAAAATCATGTGACACTCTGGAATATTCCTCCTTAATGAAATATATATTTACGATTTTGGGTTACGATGTTGGAGTAGGGGGTTGACGTGGAAGCAGGTGCTCCTTCATAAAACATTTCAACACTTCCATAAGGTACTTGTGTCTTTGTCATCCTGATATAGTTCAGTTTATTCAGCTGCAAGACTTTTAACCTCCTGCCTTAGGTGGTGTAGTGGCCAGTGCACTCGCCTCCCACGCGTTAGGTCACAGGTCCTAGACCGCCAAGCTATGATTTGGTAGAGGCTCTTTCGAGAGTTTCGCAAAGACGGTGCATATCTAACCAATAAGGTTGCCTGCTTGGGGTGGCGCTCAAGCTATGCTGCAGAGAAATCTGTACCAAAAATGGACCGTCGCTGAACGCCATTGTAATATAGGAGATCAGCACCACGGCACCGTTCCAACCAACTTAGATAGTTCAACCAAACTGAATTAAAATTCCTCACCTAAAGCTTACTATACCATTCAAACCTTGATCTGAAAGTTTCATTAAATAAAGTTAATTAAATGCATACCTTGTTCTTGCAAATCCAGGAGTAATGGAAGCTTTGAGTGTTTTGTAAGTGGAAGTTGCATCCCCCTTTTGGTAATATGCCACAACGTAATTATCAGCAGTTGCTCCCTTTGAGGCGGCGAGGGCGCTATATAGCCACCAATGGTTCTTGCCATTACTTCGAATATCAAAGTATGGTCCAATTTTATTGTGAATAGAGGTGATGAGGCTGACGGTCCTTGTTTTCGAATGAAGCTGGTAGGGTCCACCTTGACGGAGAATTAATTAATTAATTGATTGATTAAGTACATAATTAATTTATTGATTAATTAATTGATAAGTCAATAAACTATCACATGACTTCGAATCGCTATAAATTATACATTAACCTACCATTTTGGCCATTTTGCGTCCGTGTCGTGGAATAGTAACCATTACAACAGAAGCAAAATTATTCACGGATTGATTGTGACATGTGCAACTTACAATTGAACTGCTAGTGCCAATCTCTTGTGAACCTTTACATGTCAGTTGTTGCCACTTCACTAAAATAATAATTGACATGTTAGATGTAGTTTTGTTAATTAGTAAAATCATGTGACACTCTGGAATATTCCTCCTTAATGAAATATATATTTACGATTTTGGGTTACGATGTTGGAGTAGGGGGTTGACGTGGAAGCAGGTGCTCCTTCATAAAACATTTCAACACTTCCATAAGGTACTTGTGTCTTTGTCATCCTGATATAGTTCAGTTTATTCAGCTGCAAGACTTTTAACCTCCTGCCTTAGGTGGTGTAGTGGCCAGTGCACTCGCCTCCCACGCGTTAGGTCACAGGTTCGAGCCTGGACTATCGCAATGCCACCTAGACCGCCAAGCTATGATTGGTAGAGGCTCTTTCGAGAGTTTCGCAAAGACGGTGCATATCTAACCAATAAGGTTGCCTGCTTGGGGTGGCGCTCAAGCTATGCTGCAGAGAAATCTGTACCAAAAATGGACCGTCGCTGAACGCCATTGTAATATAATAGGAGATCAGCACCACGGCACCGTTCCAACCAACTTAGATAGTTCAACCAAACTGAATTAAAATTCCTCACCTAAAGCTTACTATACCATTCAAACCTTGATCTGAAAGTTTCATTAATTAAAGTTAATTAAATGCATACCTTGTTCTTGCAAATCCAGGAGTAATGGAAGCTTTGAGTGTTTTGTAAGTGGAAGTTGTATCTCCCTTTTGGTAATATGCCACAACGTAATTATCAGCAGTTGCTCCTTTGGATGCGGCGAGGGCGCTATATAGCCACCAATGGTTCTTGCCATTACTTCGAATATCAAAGTATGGTCCAATTTTATTGTGAATAGAGGTGATGAGGCTGACGGTCCTTGATTTCGAATGAAGCTGGTAGGGTCCACCTAGACGGAGAATTAATTAATTAATTGATTGATTAAGTAATTAATATATTGATTAATTAATTGATAAGTCAATAAACTATCACATGACTTCGAATCGCTATAAATTATACATTAACCTACCATTTTGGCCATTTTGCGTCCGTGTCGTGGAATAGTAACCATCGTACCCGGAAGAGTTTGCAAAGTTCCCAGCAACAGCGGAGGATTGCCAGTATCTGCCACTGGACGTGTAGGAATCAATGTGTAATAATATTAATTCAGTTTAATTATGGAAAACATTGTTATGTGGTGGATGAAAAGGTCTAACTATAATAGTTATAATAATTATATGGCGAAATTAGTATCAATGGTCATACAACTATTGTACATACAATGATGCCACAGAGCGATTTAGCTGAGCACGCTCTGTGATCAGGGTTCGATAGAACATTACATGTGTTACAGTACTACATACCTAAAATCCATAGCTGCCCAGTTTTTCTTACTATACGAGTTGTAGAGAACTATACTGGTATCATATCCAGCTGAAAAATAATTTAGCGTCCAGGCAATAACTTTTTAACAGATCCCAACTATGTAATTATTTAACTTGTTTATTTCAAAAATCAGGGACAAGATGGTTCAAAAAAAAACTTTTTAGTACTCAAAAGTTGACAACATTAATTCTTACATCTAATTAGAATATTCTCAACCTCAAGTGAGTTATAGTTATTTACCGCTGGGACTCCAATCTGAAAATAAATGTTGATTTGGATCAGAGATTTGGAAATCATGACCCTTCATAAACATATTACAGTCGGACCCCGATTTAGTGACACCCCGATTTAGTGACAGTATAAATATCCCCCGATATAGGAAATTAACGCTGGCCTCCCCAATTTAGTGCCAACCCCGATTTAGTGCCCAAATTCTTTTCCCCCGAGGATGTCACTAAATCGGGGTCCGACTGTATTTACTGTGCTCTTGTCAGTTTCATTATACATTGCCCCACAAAAGACTGCCCTCTCCGAACTTGTGATTCTCGAAGCGCTATACAGTCATTTCAAGTTGTCAACAATTGAGAACAATTTAAAATCCTGACTCACATATTGAATGTCCTGAAGCCGTGTGTAGAGTTGTTCGTCGTAGCTATCAACTAAAGTACAGTTTTTTAGTCTTGTAAACTTCCCCGTAGAAGCTGGGTTCCTGCATTGATTAAAATAGATATCAGTTCAAAAGTTGGAAAAACGGTTCACATGTCGAACTAATAAACTATGCTTGTCTTACAAACTCATTATATAAAACTAATATTGGATGAAATATTAAAAACTCACGAGTTCCCGATCATCTCTATCATGCCATAGTGGAACTTAAAACCAACACCACATCCACTGCTACACGTCATAGCCTTCTCACACGTGGCCGCAGAGTTGCCAAACAAAACCTTTAAAACAAATTAATCATAGCGGGTTGTGTCTTAGGCCTAATTTAAAGGGTTTGCGTGGTTATAGCCTTAGCATAGTATTGTTAAGATTTAAAAATGAAAATCACGATTAGACCTACCTGCAACTTGGCAGTTGTAACCACAAGTTGAATGTAAGCACTGGGATCAGATGGGCTTCCTAGAATTATCTGAAATATTAATTTGTATTTAAAATGATTCGTATGTTTTAGATGTTGCCATCGGGGTGGTTGAACAAATTTGCTGAACCCGAAGGATTTTTGGATAAGTCCAAAAAATTCTTCAGCTTCTATTTCTTACCGTTGCAGGGTCCGACTTAGCTCCTGGATATCGGGGTTTCGCGATCAGAACATAAACCATGTCTCCCCAGGCAATTGGCTTCGTAAGGGGAAGCCACGTTTGGTCGGTCGGGTAGAAGAGTTCCGTTTTATAGTCGCGAGGTTGAGGGTCGTAAATCTTACGCACTGGAAGTGAGAAGGATATATCATGTTGGTTTGTTGATGAGTGTTCCTGAATATGGTGTTTTTAATATAAACTTCCGTGAGAAAAAGAAGATAATATCTTGATCGTCCCTGCTATACGAACACTTACTTCTTAAGCCTCTACAATTGCAAACACGGGCACCAGTTGTGATCTTTGAGGTACAATCGTACGATTTCTGATGGTCGAGAATTCCCACACATGCCTTGTCTGAGTACCTATATAATGTGGATATACCATATCATTCAGGAGTGATTCCTGAGAATGTTATAACGATAGATTGATTGATGTATGCTCTATCGCCCTCAAGGGATTTGAGGAGATTTATTTTTTTTCCTTCCCGGCTGGAATAAGATGAGTGGACTAGTATCATCTTTTAAACACCCTGAGTCCATGAAGAAAGGAACACTTTTCTACAATTTAGTACACAAAGAGAAACAAGATGGTTTATACAAACCTGTAAAATGGAGCTCCTGTTGTTTTTGTGGTGATGTTTACTATACTCTCACACTTCATTCCTGAAAGACCATGGATTGGCTTTAACTTCAACTTCAAATAATACTAGTCAAGGTAAGGCTATTATAATTGTCGAGTCGCTTGACACGTTTTACGTACTACAAAAGTATGAACAGTTCAAAATAAAAGTTACAATAATTGTTCAACTGAAAACCTATCAGAGCTGTATTGGTCTGATCCTAATTTCTCATAGAGAATATGTGAGAACTATGGTCAGAGCATTGGCCTGACAATTGAAAACTTACCCTGCTCATCGAATGCGTACCAAAGTTCGATACTGGCTAGAATTCCCTCCACACACAGTGCTTCCTTAGATTTACATGTCGTATCACAATCTACACCGGGTGCGCTTACTTCGTAGAAACCCAACCCGAACTCTGTAATTATATACAGATGGTGGACAGAATAGGGTTTAGTACACTTGGATTGCTTTGCTATAGACCCTCGTTGGCCTTGGGTTTAAACAAAATGACACTTTCTATGTTTAGTATGTAATGTGGTTAGAAATTGTCCACGTTGCCAAATAAAACTATGATCCTTTTCACCAATTTATTTATTATCAATTAGAGATCTCAAATCAACCAGTGTAATCAAATATACCATATCATTCAGGAGTGATTCCTGAGAATATTATAACGATAGATTGATTGATGTATGCTCTATCGCCCTCAAGGGATTTGAGGAGATTTATTTTTTTTTTCTTCCCGGCTGGAATAAGATGAGTGGACTAGTATCATCTTTTAAACACCCTGAGTCCATGAAGAAAGGAACACTTTTCTACAATTTAGTACACAAAGAGAAACAAGATGGTTTATACAAACCTGTAAAATGGAGCTCCTGTTGTTTTTGTGGTGATGTTTACTATACTCTCACACTTCATTCCTGAAAGACCATGGATTGGCTTTAACTTCAACTTCAAATAATACTAGTCAAGGTAAGGCTATTATAATTGTCGAGTCGCTTGACACGTTTTACGTACTACAAAAGTATGAACAGTTCAAAATAAAAGTTACAATAATTGTTCAACTGAAAACCTATCAGAGCTGTATTGGTCTGATCCTAATTTCTCATAGAGAATATGTGAGAACTATGGTCAGAGCATTGGCCTGACAATTGAAAACTTACCCTGCTCATCGAATGCGTACCAAAGTTCGATACTGGCTAGAATTCCCTCCACACACAGTGCTTCCTTAGATTTACATGTCGTATCACAATCTACACCGGGTGCGCTTACTTCGTAGAAACCCAACCCGAACTCTGTAATTATATACAGATGGTGGACAGAATAGGGTTTAGTACACTTGGATTGCTTTGCTATAGACCCTCGTTGGCCTTGGGTTTAAACAAAATGACACTTTCTATGTTTAGTATGTAATGTGGTTAGAAATTGTCCACGTTGCCAAATAAAACTATGATCCTTTTCACCAATTTATTTATTATCAATTAGAGATCTCAAATCATTAATCAACCAGTGTAATCAACACTCACGTGTATTCCTTCCCTTTTTGAATCCTATCCTGTTATCCCAAAGATCGTGTGTATAATCATCCTGATCAAGTCCCAGGGGTCGGTAAAGCTGCTCACTGGATTTGGGTGTTGATTTCAGCAAATCGCTATCAGTCTCCCAAATGAAGCCTACGAAGAAAGTTTTGTAATAATCTGTGCAGCAGGATGACATGTTGTATAACATGTTATGTACTATGAAACACTGCGTTTATTTGGGTATGATACTTGGATTATGTGTTACTATTTTATCATTCTTATATTATATCTACCACTCATGAATCATGAATCATGATTTATAGAGCAGGTCTTGTTTAATACCTGAGCATTTATCCTGCTGTGCAAAACACCACTCAGTCGAGTCAACCACCTCATCAGATGTTTTCACTGCAGCGTTCCACAGTCCGTACGGTAAGTAATCGTATGTCACCCGGAGAAGGTTGTCTGTAGAGATTGAGATTGATCATTATACTGCATGCTCTGTAGCAGTAAAGCTTTACCTTTATTATAAAGGTCGTGCGACCATTTCTAGTGAAAGTGGACCCATTTACGAGCGGTGTATGTGGTCTGATAGAATGATGCTGAACAATATCATGATAATATCAGAGACAGGAACCGACCGATACAAGTAAACAACCAATCAGAAAATTTAAATCACGTGAATTGTCATCAGCCAATCAGGGACCAGTATTTCCTGATATCAGAGAAAAACTTACTGCAAATGGGGACGGCACAGTACTCCCACTTGTTGTACACGGGGGAGTCGGTGAAACACCAGGGTGTCCCCGATCTACTGGGATCTCTGCAGTAGTTGTGATCCAAACCTGAAAGAGAATAAGGATCGGTTGATTGTTAGCCGCATATTAAGAGGAAGTTTAGTTTTCTCCTTTCGGCCAAACCTGTAATACACATACGTGCTTATTATAGATCGGTCGTGTTGGGCGATTAATTGTCTAATCGGGTGATTAAATATCTTATCGCGGGATGATAAAGTATTTGATTCATGTACCAACCTTCATACACCTCAATCTCGCAGGCGTATATCTTGGTCACTGAATCTGACGTTGTTATGGCAACCACAACAACTGAGCCAACCAGTGTCGAAGAGCACTCGACATTAACAGCTGTAGGTGCCAGAGCCCCGACTGTGCCACACAACGCCCCGTCCACATACACTTTAGCGCCCTCAATAAAAGCTAACAACCGGCGCCAGCTCCATTAGGATTGTTCTGGTTGTGATTGAAAGGCTAACAGGTCTATCTTTATCCATTCAGTGGCAGCTTTCTTTGCAGCGTCCGTTCCTACACACGTTGATGCACTAGCGTCAGTGAGTTTGTAAGCGGTGATGTCTTGGGACGCCTTCACTGGTCGGAAGACTGCCATGTTTTTTCTTCCTGTGAGAAATAACAGTGGTGTGTAAAGTGGGTTACATATTTGCCTAGCTAGACTGTGCTTCACGCAAGGGCCCCAAAAACCACTGTGTTTTTCTTCATAATATAATAGCCAATAATCATTAAATGAAGATGCGATTATAGATGTTGAATTTAAGAATTTACCTTGCAATAAAAAGCAATCTGGAAAGCCAATTGAGCACTGGTTGTTGGGGTAGAATTCTGTTTTACAATTTGACTGCCTTTTTCGTTTCATTCCGTTGTATTTCCAGCCTTTTGTGTTAGTAGAGCCCGCTGAAAGCAATGCAACGTAAGTAAACATCTTCCGATTGTGATATTTAGTTGTTTTTTGTTACCACACGCCAAGCAAACCGCTTACCGCCCGAGTATGGGTAACTATGGCGCTAAGCTCCCCCCTTTCTTGTGATACTTAGTTATTTTAAGCACGTTTTTAGTACTTGACTAATTATCACTTAATTAACATAATAATTATTACCAGGTCGATAATGATCACACGTGGCTTTATCTCTACACAGTTCTGACTTCCCGTAATTCCCCAGGAAGTACGTCATTGTCAGTACTCCTGTGCCAGTAGCCCCGTTGTGGTTTCCATAGTCTATTTCACAGGTTTTCTCCAGAACTGAAGAAGATCAGTCATGAAGGGTAGTCATGGGTCGTAAAAGTTAATAGTGGGTACTAGGGCAAAACAGATTGGTGAATCTTGGATTAGGGAAACTTGGCTCTATTTCAAAGGTGTTCTCCAGAACTGAAGAAGGGTATGAATTGGATTTTAGACAAAGGAACAAACAGTAGATTTGGGGCTTTATGGAGGGTATAGTCATGGAGGGTAGTATAGCGGGTTTTAGGACAAAACAGATTGGTGACTCTCGGATTAGGGGAATTTGAAGCTGTATCTATTAATGTGTTACCTGGTAATGTTCCATAAGCAGCAACTTCCGAAAAGTGAAGACATGCCGTCCCTTGGTGCTGGATCAGAAGGGTATCGGATAGCGCTCCCTTTTTCGCACATTCAAAGTGAAACGTTCTTGGTTCCCATTTGTCTAAGTAGAATTGGTAAATTTAAATTTACAGCCATTTTTTTCTCTTTTGGTTAGCGGTAAAATCACATATTTTTGGCAACTTGCTTCAGGTCGATGATATCTTTCCATCGAACCCAAATCGTTTCGGCTTTCTTACGAGGGCACAGTAAGGGAAGATCGAGAAAGGCGAAAAAGAGCTAATTCACACGTGATACTTACCATACACACCGTACACGTGATACTTACCATAAACACCGTACACATTAATCTCAGCCCAGTTCATAGTTTCGGCAGTGCTCGCAGTAACTTTCACGAGCGACCCGTACACCTATAGATGATATTTAGAGTCAGGTTGAAGTACTGTCAACCCCCATTTTCGTGCACGGAATGTTTTTGCACGTCACATCACATGTTAAACGTGTGGTGTACACGTCAAAATTGATAAATTTCACATTCGCAGTCATTTGGGGGTGACAACTCCAAAAAATTCGACTTTATGCCGTCCATACCTGTTTCATCACGCCAGTACTATAAAGCTGCTTAGTGTCATCATATGTGAATGTCGCCTTCAGTCCAGTATCCACATAGATCTGGACAAAAAGAATTTCAGATAAAACCATTTATAATCAGACCTCGATTTACCTTGTTATGTGTGGGGCGCGCGAACTGTAGTCAGAACCTGGCAAGATTTACCATGCCCCAATTTATTGAAAACCCGATTTACCGGAAGGATAAACTCAGAAACGGAAGGAAACAAGTAAACAATCAATCAGAACTCGTCATTTAGGTCACATGACTGGTTATCAGCCAATCAGGGACCCGTATTTCCAGATTCTGTCGGTTCCTGATTAACTAACCTTGACTCCATTGATCCGCTTTGCTGAACTCGCAATCCTATTGTAAATGACTACTTCCATGATTGCGACTATGGCGTGAAACTTGACCTGCCAGTATTTGTCTTCTCCCGCTCCTCCACTGGCAAACGCCGAGCTGTCCTCACTATAAAACAATTAATATTGGAATCAAACTGCTAATGGCAACAGTCAAACATGAATAGCATTTACGGTCGGGTCCCCATATACCGGGCACCCAATTTTCTGGGCAAAACTTTTTCCTGAGCATCTCGGTAAACAGCCAATCAGAACTCGTTATTTGGGTCACGTGACTGGTTACCGGTTATCACTTATCAGCTAATCAGGGACCAGTATTTCCTGAGTCGGTCGGTCCCTGTTACTTACTAGTTTAGATCGGTTCCGTGATCGGCTGCCCAATCAGAAGTTGAAAAAGGACTGTTGGTCGTGACTGTCCCATATGGTGCAATGTTTCCCCAAACTGAGAAATATTAAATGTTCTAAACCAACGGAAAGAGGCAATAAAATAGTAGGGGAAATTAGTAGAGGGATTATTTAGTGAGGGGAAATTAGAATGGGAAATATAACAGGTGGCGTTAGTTTTCTAATAATATCGAAGGTTAGAAAATTACCAGGTAAACTATATTTTGAGGTGGCCGTATCGGCAGTTAAAATCTTTATCCCTCTAACTGCTTTGCCTTTCAAATCGCAATTATCATTGTAAACGTACGTTGCAACTTTAATGTCATCAAACCTATAAATAATGAAAATTATCAGATATTTGCCAGTGGAAAGGGGAGAAATAAGCAATATATTCGGACCCCGATTTAGGGACACCTTCGGGGGAAAGGCTCTCCACTAAATCGGGGTGTCCACTAAATCGGGGTCAAATAATGTTAATTTAATTTCGGGGGTCCCTAAATCGGGGTCCAACTGTATATCTAAAACCTGATAATTTGATATTGTATGCTTTTCTCATTGTGGGGATGTTCAGGAAGGCCTCCTGCGTCACCCCCAACATAAGTTTGTTTTGCAGGCTCAACTTTGGGTTGAAGACCCTGCTAGTGCACCGTGTGCTCCTATATATATATACATATATATATATGTAACATTATATACATACCAGATGGCCATGTTAAGGAGCGATTGGATGAACGTCCATGTTCCCCCTTTCGTTGCACCCTCTCCAAATACGAGTGTCGGCTCAGAACCACATCCCCCACCCTGTACGTCCAACTTCGTATCTATCAAGGGAATTGAAGTTGACATTATATTCATACATGAATTGAAGTTGAAATGATATTCATACGGCCTTTATTATCATAGTGGAAAACATCAATAAACTCGTAGTTGTTCGCTCAGCACGTGTTGGTAATTGCAACAAACTGTATCGATCGAATTAGGAGTATATGTATTACAATAATATGTACCTATTATAACTGTCCCCATAACCTCCCCAAGTCCATTAAGGTACGCGAACTTGATGATGTTGGTTGCAGTAACGCCTGCTGTCGTTACCAGTTGGATCCTGTTGTTGTGAATGTTTTCACGCAGCACCACCTTGTCCCGTGCAACGGCAACCGGTGTCGTCATAGCTGTAGTGATATATTAGAAAGTGAAGTGATATTTGAATATTACTGAATCAAAAAGTCGGCCAATCGGCTGTTTTTTGGTCATATAATAGTCTTTGATACAATGAATATCAGTAGGTTTTTTACTGTAAATAGACGTAAAGTGACTAATATCCTGTGTGCATATGGACGCCTTAATCAAGCCCAAGTTAAGTGAATGTCCTGCTCCCTTTTACAGGAGCATTGTCTTTGGTGACGGTGGCACACGTATCTGCAGTTGTAGAACCCAGCAGGAGGGTGATATCCGTCTTGTCAATTCGGTCCATTATGCCCTGGGATGTGTCATCGGCCCTGTTGATCATTTTCCCTCCCCAAACGTAATATTCTCCATCAAACACCAACTAGAAGAATTAACGTTAGTTAATCGCAGCTGGAACACCAGCTAGAAGAAATTCTTGGCAATTTCAACAGCGTCGACGTTACTAGAACCAAAGGTACATTGGTGTTTCGTTGTTAAATTATTTCGTTGCTTTCTATTTTCAAGCTTTTCAAATTACCAGGAACCAACCGAAACAAGTAAACAAGGTTAGTCTTGAGCAATAAATCCTCACGTGACTGTTTATCAGCCAATCATGGACCAGTATTTCCTATTTCGGTCGGTTCCTGGTAATTATACCTTCCACCAATTGTTTGCCGTTGTACAGTCGGTGTGGCTAAGATCGGAAGGATTACCATTGAATGCCAAACTAGCTTTTGAACCTGACCAGGTCGTACTCATTGTCTGCGTTGAAACCCCTACCGTGTCTGAGGAGGGAGGTTGGATCACGTGATACAATTCTAAGCTGCGTGATACTTTGGTGACATGTAGACACCTGACGCAGGGGTGAATCTTGAATCTCTATCTCTCTTTTACTATTGATATGTACCTTTGTTAACGTTGAATCCGCCAACGTAGTGAAGTATTCCGTCTTCAGTGGCCACACCTGTAATTGATTTATATTAACTCAGAACTTGTTTAATTATTAATTAACTAGTGCTCCCACCAGGATCCGCTGGATGGCTCTCTCTAGAGTCTAGGGCCTGAGGTTACTCAATTATATACTTCTGCCGCCGTTGCTCCGACCCCAGCTCTATATATAGTACTAACCTGTTATAAGGGGAATGCACCCTGCTGCAGTTTTTTGAGTGCAGTGCATCCAAGACAGTGGCTCAGTGACTATCCGATCATTAAGCTTCAGCTCCACTCCGTAGGCAGTGTAGTTGAATGTGACATCAACTATACTATCGGCTGTTATACCCAGTTCCGCCAAGGTGTAGTAACAATTCTGTAAAGATAATAATTAGACGACACGGAACTCGACACAGTCTACAACATCTGTCTCTGCAATGGATTTCCTCCCTTGTGGGTGGTGCTGTGCGGGCGGCCAATATGATAGAACATCACGGTGACAGCTCAGGAATGCTTAAAAAACAACGTCTGCTCATTGCTACAGGGAAAACATTTCAGTAGTCCTATCATTGTTCGATTAGGGGTTGAAATGAAGGAAGGGCAATTACTTCGTGACCCAAACTTTGCGGGTGGGCTGGTATGACCAACTTTTATTATATCCTCTAATTGCTTTTGTTTAACGACTAACGTGATGGTGTACTGTTTGTATTTCTTGGAAGTACTCGCTACTACTCTAAAACCCCCCAGGGCTTGTGTCTAAGCTGCATCTTTGGACTCTCCTTCTTATTAAATCCAAAGCCCAGAGGGCTTCCTGCAAACGTCCACTGAAGTTTGCTATTTATTTTCTTCCCAGTATATAAGTGTTATAGAATCAAAATACTATAACATCATGTAATCAGTGTTTGATTTGATATTATATATATATATTCCCGTGTGCAGTAATACTCACTGTGATTGTTTGTTAAATGTTGAGACACATCCAAATCACTGTCGTATTGGCCTTCGTGTTGTTATTAACTAACAACATATTCATGGGGTATTATATTTGATGAATTGCTGTGAGCTGAAAACAGACTATGAAATATTAAACGTATTCCAGGAAATTTTAAAATTACCCCTATAGAAATGTCTCGCCAAACGTAAAGGCAGGAAACCCTTTCTCTTCTTTTGGATGTAAGTAATTGAGAACATGTCTCGATTGTTACAGAGAATTAAATTGAAGAGAAGGAGAATAAAGAGGAGTGACGTTGCATACTTTTTTGAATTTGTGAAATATATTCCAAATCTAATCCCCCTCTACTAATCCGACTCTAATCCCTCCAGATGTATCTGTTGGTCGTGTGTACCGCACTTTTTATCTCGACATCCCATGCTGCTGTGATCGGGGTTAGTACTTCCTTTCTTCTGTCTATCTCTCTCTATCTATCTCTCTCTCTCCCTCTCTCTTTTCTTTCTCCCTCTCTTTTGTTTTCCTTTCACTTCCTCCAATTGTGTCCACACCTGATATCTTATTGCCCACCCGCTGTATATCCTGATCTCTCTCTCTTCCTCGAGATATTCCTAACACCGGCCCATTATTATCTCAGAGCCGAATCCAGGACCAAACAGGGATTGTCCAGACATTTCTGAGTTACAAAGCAAGCATTGGTCTGCCACTCTCTCGAAAAGGAGAAGAGGTACTCACTACACAGATCTAATATTACTGATTGTTTTAATTGACCTTGAATTGGCCAATTAGTAGGGATATAAGCACCCTGTAATTGGCCTAGTTAGTAGCCTGATTACAAGGTTGCTACTCAAACAAGAAGCCCAGACCTGCTGGCATCTCCATCAAACCTAGATCTCCCAACCCTACTTCCTAATTCTCTTCAGCTCGGATCACCTTCTCCCTTCCCGTGGATCACCTCCCCTACCTCTTCCTCTCGGATCGCATCCTCCTTCTCGGATCTCATCCCTTCCTCTCCCCTCCCCGGATCCCATATCCTCTTCTCCACTACATAAACACTTTCATTTTCATTGTTGTTACAGCTGATGACGTCTGACATAGATCATTCGAAAGCTCCTGTTCTTAATTGAATTTCAGTACTGCTAAATCGTTGTTTATCTTTAACGGCTTATGTTCCGCCCATATAATATATCCTCCAGGGGCTCACATATATTTAAGATGATGATAATATATTCAAATTTCACCACCACATTATTAAGAGATACATATAATGTACATATATATTAAAAGTAATTATTTTTGTTGACACTTACTGAAGCTGTCCAGGTCTTTGCCTCGTTCGCCATGTTAATTAGGCAGTTTTCCGTCGTTTTGGAGAGATCTAAAACCAGCCGTGGGAGTCTCTGTGCCTGGCTCGCCGTATTGATATTAAACTTGGCTCTTTTGTTTGCCTTTGCCTGAATCCTAAATAAAGAAACTTTTAAATTCTTGATCATTTAATTAGTGTTAATTGTTTACAGCCCCTCACAGCTCCAATATATTGAGATTGAGAAGCTATCTGAATCAAAACTAACGATCTTATACTTATAAGTACGGTAATATGATGACAATTTTTCGGCATTATAATCATACTATATACTAAGCAAATTGTGTAACAGAGATCACCTAGCAACTATAACACTTGCACGTGCAATTGTTAGAGGGACCTGCGAGATCTCCCCTGCCGGTTGCAGTTGGGTACCAAGGGGAAATTCAATTCTGCACGTGCATTCGTTTACTTCTGTCCTGATCTCGAGCTCTTCCACCCGAAGCGCTATTTGGCAACGTTCATCTAGGTCCAGGAGATCTGCTGCTGTCAGGGAGCAGGTTAAAGAATATGACAGATTATGCCAAAGTGTTCGGGAGAGCCAATCAACGACTACTGATAGTGATAGCTTTACCCAACGTCGCTCAAGGGTGATGACTCCAGTCGAATATAGGAATCTCCGAATCGGCTACATAGCGGTCAAGTTTCACGTGACGAGTTTCTGGAACAGCACTGCACCTCCCTGACAAGATGATAGACAACTCTCTTGGTTCCTGTGAATTAACATGCTCTTTTTGCCTGGTGTATAAATGGCGAGCGGAAAAGAAATCTTGCTGTGGGGAGGGAATGATATCGTTACCCAGTATCCCTCCGCCGCCTCGTCTTATGCAATTAGAGAACTGAAGAGTATAACTCTAATAGTCGAAGTCCTTAGTCTAGAGCGTACAACAACATGGGTAGGGGGATAGTGAGAGATAGACTAGGAATGGATGGTGATGTCAGCGTTTCGGGCATACTACTAGTCATTATAAAGCTAATTCCACTTCTAGCTGGTACTCTATAATAGGGTCCCTAGAAAAGTTGTAGTTATACCTCATGTAGATGACAGCACCTTCATAGAGTTTACCACTGAACAACAAGCCCTGTGATGTACCTTCTGTAGCCACGCCAAAGTGTCCTCCTCCATACACTGAAAACATAGAGTCACAAATAAATGATTGACTATTGTTATTGTTCTAACCCTCCCTTCATTTGTATGATTCGGGGGCGTGGCACCCGAAACATAGTCTAACTAGGCAAATCGATTGACTATTCTTGAATCTCATATACGAGCTGATAACAGCTGTTTTTTGGACACAGGAAGACTCTAGCGAGTACTTACAACAGACGGGCACAGTACACAGATATACAAATTATATTAACTTACAACAGACGGGCACAGATATATACAGCTAATATGTACTTACAACAGACGGGCACGGTGCACAATTCCCACTCTACATCAGCGTCTGATGTATAGCACCATGGGCCACTTTGAACTTTGTTTGGATTCCGGCAATAGTTATGATCTCCCAGACCAGAGTTGGGATAACTGAAATGTACATTGTATAAATTGTATAGTGATGTACATTGTATAGTATAAATGTATAGTGATAAGATCCATAAGCTGAACACGGGAAACCTTCTGTCTATTTGTTAATTAGCTTATCGATAGCAAATCAAGGCTTATGTTTGAACAAGACAAGATTCGACGGATTATCTAATCTAGCTGATTTTTTCTCCTTCTTACTTTGCTGCAGTGTATTCGTGTTTATGGGGCGACTGCTCCGACCATTTTTGGCAAGTTCGGCCGTTTTGCGTCACCGCTATTGATCCGGTGTATTCGGATCCCTTGAAGTCAAAAAACAATCGACACCCCATACCCTCTGCAATGAGTTGGATATTAGTTCAAGGGGCTGCCCTATCAATCGAAATAGGAACAATCTGACAGACAGAGAAGGAGTGCATAAGTATGATGTTTCGTCTTCCTAAGACATCGTACACAAACGATCATTATACCAAGTTTATTGCTCGTTTCGTTCCACTTTTTACAGGTCTTCCCCTTGGTCGTAGAGTTAACCGTTCCCAGGTAGGTTTGTGGGTGAATTCCATCCCAGCAATCATTGTCCACGACCTGTAGTGGTTGATCGTGTTTAAGACCCAAAAAAGGCACAGAGCTTTTCTGAACCAGCTTTTCAAGACGAATCAAATGCAACCGGAATTAGCTTTCTATCTCATAGTCTACCTGCTGATACTGAACAGACGTAACCTCAGCCACATTTGTCACACTCACAGATTTCAGAGTAGTTAGGGCTGCAAAATATATTTGGTTTAGCTTCATCCGTCGGAATATCATACTGTCTCTCGTCAGGATTTCTAAATCACAATTTGGAAAGGGTCTCGTTCGTTATGATTCCGGGTCCTACTGTACTTACCACAAGATATTTCGTAGATATCAAAGGCCCAACTGCCGCCCAGTCCATTTACACAATTAGTAGATGGCCCCAGTGCCTTGTACGTGTATTGTGCTATGACAGAGGAGGCGAAACAATCGTTTCCACCGTCTTGTACTCCAAAGACTGTGACTCCGTTCTTGATAGCTGCAGCTTTACAGAGTTCCACAGTTGCTAGGCAATGATTATAGTTGCTAGGCAATAGTATTGATTTCATATTTGATTAGAACGGTTGCCATGGGCGTAAGCCGTAAACCCCGATCATGGATGACTCGAATATACTAAAATTGCAATGGTTAGTGTTTCGAGACCTACCTGCTGAAGGAGTTTTACCACCTCCAATAACTCGGGCTGCACTATCCGTCCAACATCCCAAGTGATTAGTCTTACACTCGTCTGAAAAAGTGGTTAGTCTTACATTCGTCTGAAAAATGTTTCATTTAAACTTCGCAACAAGAATTATTGCATTATGTATTCATAATGCGGTGTTTCCCTGCCACAATTGGATTTAAATTTGATGAATAAGCTTCAAAACTGCATTTCCTGATGAATTTTGCGCTCAAAGAGCATTTTTTGGCTGATGCCTGATACGATGTTGGTTACTAAGGTAACTAGGTAAGTTGCTATGGTAACCAAAGCAGTTGCTATGGTAACCAAAGCAGTTGCTATGGTAACCAAGATAGCTGCTGTGGCAAACAAGGCAGTTGCTTCGGTGACCAAAGTTGGTTATCAAGTGCTTCATCTTTAACCGCATCTTAACTCGAGTCACTAGTGTGACAGTAGTTTCATGCTTGGAAGACATTCTACCACTTCATAGCATTGCTGTAGGGCGCCCAAAGTGATTTCAGGTGTTAGTAGGAAATTTTAATGTTATCAGCGAGTAATTGTGCGCCACAATGGGTGTTAATCATCTCCTTTGTTGAATCAACGAAGCGTGAGATGAAAGTTTTATCAAGGAGCAGACTTGTTGTTAGGCGTTGTCCGTTACGGACGGATGGACGGCCGACGGACACTTTTAGCTAACTACACAATCTGCTGATTTCTAAACCCTGAATGATCTTTTTAGCACGTGCGTGCTAAAAACATCATCCTGGGTCAATGCCCTTCGGGCATTGACCCAGGCAGGGATACTATAGGTCGTGTATTCAACTGAAAAGGCATACTATAGGCATTTATACTTTGGTATAGTACTACTCTAGTGTCGTCTGAACTGTGGAATGGAGGTCAAACATATACTGCATATATACTGCCAGGCTGCAATGCTCCATTGTGCAGGTTCGACACTTTTTACATACGACTATATAGTACTATTATAATATGTACGTATCATCAGAATACCTTTTGCAACCTTGACGCTGTTCTCCATATGAACACCATCCACAGTTACTATCCAATAGGATTCACTTAGAAGGAACTTGATCTCTATCTCCGTATCCTTTACCAAACTTACCCAAGGATTGGTTACCTAGTAGGAATTATAGTTTTTGCTGAGTATCATATAATTAGATCAAAATTTCATTTAATATTCGGGTTATAGGGGGAAATTCATGCCTGAATGTCGGGTTTTGCCGTTGCCTAAGGCAAAGATCTCAGGTCTCCGCGTGACCTGAACCTTAGTTTCCCCCATTATACCGTTTCTGTGGCGGATTTCACTGTTAGAGTCTTTCCAGTAGTATCCATGGTAACTTCACATGCCACACCAGCCGCCGTTTTAACCGTTATTGTTATCTCTTTCTCTTGGACACCCTATAGGTTAAGCAGAGAGGGTTAACTTAACCAGCTGGAAGTGTAGTATAGTGAAGTGAAGTAAAGCAATCACAGTTCGTTAACAATTACTCAACAACAGATGGGTCCACCAACTTGGCATTTGTCACCCCCCACACTTACAGGATATGTGAACTTCACGATGATTGTATCACCAGCACTGTTAGTTATTGTTGGTAGGGTGATTTCACTCGCTGCACTTGACCACCATCCTATCACCCTCCTAGAACTACCATACGCTTCCACATCACCTGGATAATTATTAATTAATTACTGCACTTTCTTTTGACTTAAAACTTGGTATGTACACCTCAATCTTGGTATGTCCATAATGACATTTTAACCTTAATATGGCCTAGATTATTTGCTATTATTTACTAATTTACTCACGGCAGTTTTGTTTTTTCCACGTGACAAACTTGGAACCATCTTTATAGAGGAGGTCACCCTTCTTCAGTGTGTAGGGCAGGTCACTATTACTCAACGATGATTGTTTGTCAGGGTCCTCCGTGACACCCTTACACTGCATCGCTAAAGTCATGGAAGGGTGTTTAAAAAATGAGTTTACAAAATCAACCGTGTGCTTCGACTTCTTCTTACAACAGACGGGCACGGTGCACAATTCCCACTCTACATCAGCGTCTGATGTATAGCACCATGGGCCACTTTGAACTTTGTTTGGATTCCGGCAAAAGTTATGATCTCCCAGACCAGAGTTGGGATAACTGAAATGTACATTGTATAAATTGTATAGTGATGTACATTGTATAGTATAAATGTATAGTGATAAGATCCATAAGCTGAACACGAGAAACCTTCTGTCTATTTGTTAATTAGCTTATCGATAGCAAATCAAGGCTTATGTTTGAACAAGACAAGATTCGACGGATTATCTAATCTAGCTGATTTTTTCTCCTTCTTACTTTGCTGCAGTGTATTCGTGTTTATGGGGCGACTGCTCCGACCATTTTTGGCAAGTTCGGCCGTTTTGCGTCACCGCTATTGATCCGGTGTATTCGGATCCCTTGAAGTCAAAAAACAATCGACACCCCATACCCTCTGCAATGAGTTGGATATTAGTTCAAGGGGCTGCCCTATCAATCGAGATAGGAACAATCTGACAGACAGAGAAGGAGTGCATACGTATGATGTTTCGTCTTCCTAAGACATCGTACACAAACGATCATTATACCAAGTTTATTGCTCGTTTCGTTCCACTTTTTACAGGTCTTCCCCTTGGTCGTAGAGTTAACCGTTCCCAGGTAGGTTTGTGGGTGAATTCCATCCCAGCAATCATTGTCCACGACCTGTAGTGGTTGATCGTGTTTAAGACCCAAAAAAGGCACAGAGCTTTTCTGAACCAGCTTTTCAAGACGAATCAAATGCAACCGGAATTAGCTTTCTTAGAGTATCAGATGGACGACTATGACTTGTCTGCATTGGAGTCGGTGTAAGGTCACACTCACAGATTTCAGAGTAGTTAGGGCTGCAAAATATATATATATGGTTTAGCTTCATCCGTCGAATATCATACTGTATCTCGTCAGGATTTCTAAATCACAATTTGGAAAGGGTCTTGTTCGTTATGATTCGGGGTCCAACTGTACTTACGACAAGATATTTCGTAGATATCAAAGGCCCAACTGCCGCCCAGTCCATTCGCACAATTAGTAGATGGCCCCAGTGCCTTGTACGTGTATTGGGCTATGACAGATGAGGCGAAACAGTCGTTTCCTCCGTCTTGGACTCCAAAGACTGTGACTCCGTTCTTGATAGCTGCAGCTTTACAGAGTTCCACAGTTGCTAGGCAATGATTATAGTTGCTAGGCAATAGTTTTGATTTCATATTTGGTAAGAGCGGTTGCCATGGGCGTAAGCCGTAAACCCCGATCATGAATGACTCGAATATACTAAAATTGCAATGGTTAGTGTTTCGAGACCTACCTGCTGAAGGAGTTTTACCACCTCCAATAACTCGGGCTGCACTATCCGTCCAACATCCCAAGTGATTAGTCTTACACTCGTCTGAAAAAGTGGTTAGTCTTACATTCGTCTGAAAAATGTTTAACTTAAACTTGGCTGTAAAAATATTTTTAAAAGGCATACTATAGGCATTTATACTTTGGTATAGTACTACTATACTGTCGTCTGAATTACTGTGGAATGGAGGTCAAACATATACTGCATATATTCTGCCAGGCTGCAATGCTCCATTGTGCAGGTTCGACACTACGACTATATAGTACTTTTATATGTACGTATCATCAGAATACCTTTTGCAACCTTAACGCTGTTCTCCATATGAACACCATCAACAGTTACTATCCAATAGGATTCACTGAGAAGGAACTTGATCTCTATCTCCGTATCTTTTACCAAACTAACCCAAGGATTGGTGACCTAGTAGGAATTATAGTTTTTGCTGAGTATCATATAATTAGATCAAAATTTCATTTAATATTCGGGTAATAGGGGGAAATTCATGCCTGAATGTCGGGTTTAGCCGTTGCCTAAGGCAAAGATCTCAGGTCTCCGCGTGACCTGAACCTATAAGTTTCCCCATTATACCGTTTCTGTGGCGGATTTCACTGTTAGAGTCTTCTGCGTGGTATCCATGGTAACTTCACATGCCACACCAGCCGCCGTTTTAACCGTTATTGTTATCTCTTTCTCTTGGACGCCCTAGTGCAGTGTAGCAGAGAGAGTTAACTTAACCAGCTGGAAGTGTAGTATGGTGAAGTAAAGTAAAGCAATCACAGTTCGTTAACAATTACTCAACAACAGATGGGTCCACCAACTTGGCATTTGTCACCCCCCCACACTTACAGGATATGTGAACTTCACGATGATTGTATCACCAGCACTGTTAGTTATTGTTGGTAGGGTGATCTCACTTGCTGCACTGGACCACCATCCTATCACCCTCCTAGAACTACCATACGCCTCCACATCACCTAATGTAAGAAAATTATTACATAATTGATTACTGCAATTTATTTTGACTTAAAACTTGGTAAGAAATATTCATTGGATATTATTTGTTTCCATACACCCTTCTGATTGCCTACAACAGGGGGTAGCCTCGCTGTAGCTGCCTTATTTACTATTATCTACTGATTTACTCACGGCAGTTTTGTTTTTTCCACGTGACAAACTTGGAGCCATCTTTATAGAGGAGGTCACCCTTCTTCAGTGTGTATGGCAGGTCACTGTTACTTAGCGAGGATTGTTTGTCGGGGTCTTCCGTGACACCCTTACACTGCATCGCTAAAATCATGGGTCCCACAAATTTTTTACTCAAATGTTTTAGTTGGCACACGAAGCTGAAGATAGTTCTTGTTCAGCCCGAACAGTTTAGTTTCTAAGAAACAGCTTCTATTACTTACAGAGGTCACAAGATTCCATGGCCCCGTGAAGGGTGGGGAACTTGTAGTTGGAGTTAGAAGTGTCATCTTCTTCATAATAAGCTCCTACAGTGAGGACTTTAGCGTAGTCGCATCGGTCTGCGGAGGAAAGCAAAGGTGTTTATACCTATAGGTATAGCTATAGTTATATCATGTATATGGGTTGAAGGATTTCCCATTGCAAATACAACATAAATGAAGGCCAAAGGGGAGGTTGAGTTTTTATGGGATATATCTTACACTTGTAGCCTATTCCAGCATCTGTATGTTGAATAAATACACTGCTTATAAGGAAAATCCACAGTACTTCACTACTCATTACTGAACAAGCTATATAGCAAATACGGGAGGTTATTAGGTTAATTGATTAGTTACGGGATGTTAATTGATTAGTTACAAATACAGTCGGACCCCGATTTACCGGGCCCCGATTTACCGGAACCCCGATTTACCGGGAGGAAACACTTCCCCCAATTTAGGAAATTAACGGTATATCACCCCGATATACCGGGCACCCCGATTTACCGGGCAAAACCCTTTCCCCCGAGCATCGCGGTAAATCGGGGTCCGACTGTATGACTAAATTTAAACCGAAAAACTTGTCAACTTGTCAACTAACATTTTATGACCTATATCAACTATGCATCATCTCCTACTAATGGTTTGAAAAACCAGCCAGATCCACATATTATAATGTCTGGCGCGCCATAGAGCTAGACGGATTTAAGCCAAGGACGTCACTACTCAGACACATATATATCAAGGGATATATACCGCATTGCCCGGTCGGCTTGCAATGCACTTGGCACACATAATTCACATGACCATACACATGTGTTCCCACACCACCCACGCACCACCAGAGACCCCCACGCCATCTCAATTAAAGTGAGAGAAGAGAACAGCAGGGATTTTAAACAGCTGCTAGCTGCAGCCATCTCTTAAACAGATAGTTACCAGACTGATCCCCACGCCATCTCTTAAAGTGAGAGAGAACAGCGGGGATCTTAAACAGCTGCTAGTTTTACCGGAAGTGAGATGAGTGAGAGGGGGTATCTTTCGATGTTTACTACCGACGTGATACGCTGAGTTTTAAATCAATTCATGAGTCAGTTTAGAATCTAAACTTTAGATCTAATCAGACCCAACCATCCACCCCACCCAACGCATCCCACCCCACCCCACACCACCCATCCCACCACATCCATCCACCCCACCCAACCACACACCGCAGCTCCTACGACTATTTCCCGAAATCTCAGCACCTCGAAATATAAGCTGTATTATATAGCTTACAACGATAACTTAATTACAAGATGTCGCCCTAGCAACTGGCATCATGCAATGCCGCAAGTGCACTGTATTATATTCCCTATCACAGCTCATTTATCAATCCCAAAGTTTCAATTATGTTGCTCTTCTCTCTTTTGTCCCTTCTCTTTGCATTTTCCCACGCAGACGACTGCAATACTAAAGCTCTTAGGTGAATTAACATACTTTTTAATCCCTTTCTGGTACCCCTTTCCACGATTCAAACACACGCATCCTCCCCTAACAGTGTAGTGCAGCCAGTTGCCGTAGTGTGCGATGAGGGGAAGTCTGGTTGTACAGGAAAAGGAGGAAAATGGAACCCTAATTCAGATACGAAGGTGGCTAAGGCGGCAAACAATGTCCAACCATGCAAATCTTTAGATGGTAAATTTGTGTGCGTGTGTGTGTGTGTGTGTGTGTGTTTTATGACAATAAAAAATCCATGAAAATCATTTCATTTGTGTATGACCTCAAACCTCGATTAACTCTTCCCCGCAATACCCGTCTAATACTCCCTTGAACACTTTGCAGCAACAGACGCAAGAGTGATCCTGGTGGGTGGATTCACTGGTCAGGACGGAAAGGATTATTACTATGAAGATACTACCACGAAGGGAGTACTGTTCCTCACAACAGATTTACCATTAAAACTTCCCGGTAAAAATGATATGATATTCATGTCTAGTTTGGTATTCCCTTATTTATAATATCTATGTATGACTCCACCCCTCCGTGCTGAAAATCAAAACATGGTTTTGTGGAGCGGGGCCTACGGACCGACTGTACAAGTTTCAATGTTACTAACAAAATCATATAACCATTCTCCATTTACAGCTGGCACAGATACCAATGCCCTCTACAACGTTTTTATAACTAAATCTGGATCAACAACATCAACTACAACTTATCCTGCAGCACTCTCAAAGAGTTGTGAAGTTACTGACGATAAAGGTTTATAACACTTATCTTTTATCGGCCGAGGGACGAGGGTACTAGACAACCTTCCATTATACTAAAAGTTGATATAGTATTTTGATAAGTCGGGATTCTTCTAGGAACCCAAAATGTATAACTCCAATTTCCTACTCCCCCTAGTTGGTCATTGCGTGGTATCTGAGACATGTGCTAAACTTGGTAGAAGCTGTACTGGAGATTTAAAAATTCATTCTCGAAAGCCAACTGAAGAAGCGGGGTAATTAATATCATTAATTTCATCAGAAACCGCTTTACTTTTAAAATAAATTGTTACATACTTTCAAACAACTGAATTTAAAACGTTTATTTTTGGCAGGAATAATGATACGCTTGAGGGGTATGTTTTTGCTTGCCAGGTTCTGCCTACAGATCGCGCATGACATAACAAGTTTTTGCATGAGAAAAGAATTTAGTAACCAAACCAATCAGAGAATTAAATTCCTTTAAATTACTGCAGTATTACCCCTATAATTGACCGGAACCTCGATTCACCAGAACCTAAATGTACAGAGAACACAGAATTAACGATATTTCACTCTGATCCGTAAAATAATTAAACCCTGATTTACCGGGCAAAATAGCCGACCTTCCCCCGGTAAATAGGGGTCCGACACTTTACTACTGTACTACCATAACAGGATTGATGCGGTTACCAATGATGTCCAGTTAGTAAAATCCGGAGAAACTAAAACACTGAACTGCGAATCGGGTAATTAATGTATGATTAGATTACTGGTTAAAATGGTCTATTACAACTTAAAACCCCGATTTAGTGCCCAAATTCCTTTCCCCCGAGGATGTCACTAAATCGGGGTCCGACTGTATTAGAATTTTAGCTGTAAAATGACTTTGAAAAGTGTTGCGAAAGTGGGACGTGCCAGTGATGCGTTTTCGCAACAGATTTTTTCAAGCACTTCCCGATAAGATAGAGACTTCTGCTTTTCAACATGACATATTGGTGCTTCAAGGGCACTATTCCCAAAAAATTAGAAAAATTCGTCAAAAATTCGAATTCTGGGCACTAATGGGTTAAACCTCGATTAATAAAATTAACACTCCCCGACTATAATACTCCTTTCATTCTGCAGCGGCAGACGCAAGAGTGATCTTGGTTGGTGGATTCACTGGTCAGGACGGAAAGGATTATTACTATGAAGATACTACCACGAAGGGAGCACTTTTCCTCACCACAGATTTACCATTAAAACTTCCCGGTATGGATGATAATGTATTCATGTCTAGTTTGGTATTCCCTTATTTATAATATCTATGTATGACTCCACCCCTCCGTGCTGAAAATCAAAACATGGTTTTGTGGCCGACTCTTATACATGTTTCAATGTTACTAACATTGTTACTATAGGGGGAACTAACAAAATCCTATAACCATTCTCCATTTTCAGCTGACACAGATGAAAATGCCCTCGACAACGTTTTTGTAACTAACAGACCTAGTTGTTGTAGTTGATGTTGAATAGGACGTCGTGAGAGTTTCTCATGTGAAGTTACTGACGATAAAGGTTTATAACACTTATCTTTTATCGGCCGAGGGTACTAGACAACCTTCCATTATACTAAAAGTTAATATAGTATTTTGATAAGTCGGGATTCTTCTAGGAACCCAAAATGTATAACTCCTCCCTAGTTGGTCATTGCGTGGTATCTGAGACATGTGCCAATCTTGGTAGAAGCTGTACTGCGGATTTAAAAATTCACTCTCGGAAGCCAACTGAAGAAGCGGGGTAATTTATTTTATTAATTTCATTAGAAACCAGGCCACATTTAAAACAAATTCTACCTTTCAAACAACTGAATTTAAAACGTTTATTTTTGGCAGGAATAATGATACGCTTGCAGGGTATGAATTTTTGCATGAGAAAAGATAATTATCTCCTGGAATTTAGTAACCAATCAGAGATTTAAATTTCTTTAAACTACTGCAGTAACAGTTAGTACCCCTACAATTGACCGGAACCTCGATTCACCAGAACATAAATTTATAGAAAGAAAACAGAAATATTTCACTCTGATCCGTAAAATAATTAAACCCGGATTTACCGGGCAAAATAGCCGACCTTCCCCGATAAATATGGGTCCGACTTAACTAATATTCATAACAGGATTGAAGCAGTTACTAATGATGTCCAGTTAGTAAAAACCGGAGATACTAAAACACTGAACTGCGAATCTGGTAATTAATTACAATAAATTTAAATTATCCGCTTATGACCGCATGCTATAAACAATAAAACTTGTAGAACAATCATCACTCAATTCTTTATTATATACAAATATTGAGTACCAATAACCGACCGAAACAATTGTAAACAACCAATCAGAACTGATCGTTATTGAGGTCACGTTACTGGTTATCAGCAAATTAGGGACCAGTATTTCCTGATTTCAATTCAATTCGATTCAATTCAAATTTCAAACACTGCTCGGTGGCGGGGTGCCGCTTTGGTCAAGTACCAATATAAGCACTACCTCATCTAGGTACAGCTGGTGAATGGTACAAGAACGCTGTATTAATACCGGTTCCAGATGCATCATCCCATGAGTACACCAGTGATGGAAATGATGTTATTATTCAGTGCATTACGAGCACCCATAACACAGTTTACAATATCTTTACTGTAGAGGATCTGCAGGTATAATTTAATTAACTTGATTAATTTAATTGGGAGGGGAAGCAAGACGAAGAGTCGAACTGCAATTTACCGGATTGCCCGGGGGAAAGGGTTTTGTCCGGTAAATCGGTTTCGACTTTAGGTTTCAGGCGGAAATACTGAGGCGGCAACGCAGGCGTTCGTTACACTGGGAGAGGATTTCACTCTCACATGTCCTGAACTCTCTCAAGGTCTGAATGTTTTACGAATTGTTATTTAAAGATACACTTATATCTTTTAGAAGTATATTCAGCAGGATAAAAGTGCAGAAAGGGGCCAGATAATAATATTATCAAAAAGAGAATAATATCGAAACCTCTCTCTTTCTCTGATCCCCCTCTCTCTCTCTCTCTCTACAGGATTTCCCAAGGCTGCTACAGTTTGGAAGTTTAAATCTGACGAGGAGAAGGATTTTACAATTGTAGATCAGGCCTTTGGTGTCTTTGAAAAAACCAAAACCGCTGACGATGGGTAATTAGTCAAAGATAATGGTAGCTTAAATAAACATTGAATTTATTAATTAATTACTGGATTCCTCAGTGGCATGATTTTTAATTAAGACATTGCCTATCCAACACAACGCAGGATGCGACCTTGCCATCAAACAATGGCGCGCGCCCCCGAGATTCAAACATGTGTTGCGCTGGCAACATATCTCGGTGGTTGTGTGCGCTACAAACAAACAAAACAGCCTCATTTTAGACAGTTGATACTTTTGACCCATTTATAGGCCAGTCACTTTTTGCTGAAATGGTGAACTGAGACATAACAAAGGTTTTCCACTTGCATTGTACTCCTATGGGGTCCCAGAAACACCAAAAAAATCGTTCACTCAAACCGAGGTGAAGAACGTGCCCAAAATGGCCACGCCCTTTTTGCCTGTATTTTCAGCCTTGGCGAAAAATAGCAACTTTGCGTTGGATTGGAGTAGAAACAAAAATGAGGGCACTAAAATGTGTAGAATGAGCAGCAGAATCAATTGGGACCAAGCAGAAGTCTCTATCATGTCAGCGTCGAGAGATAATTGAATAATTAAGTATGCTCATAACCGTTTTTGAGCCATACGGCTATAGCCACTCTGGAGCGGTTTCAACAATTTTGCTTCACAGGAGCTTGTTCAGCATACAACAAGAATATTTGCACTATGAGTCCATATTGCTGTGTTTCCCTGCCTTCAACTTGAGGAGTTCTGGGGTTCATGTGATTTGATCACATCTGATTGGCTAATTAGATTACTGACACATGAGAACGCTCAACAGGAGCAGGTGTGATCTCACCAGCGTCTTTTCTGGTGCTCTTGAAAACTGCGTATTAAAGGGTTACATAGTAGGAGGGCGCCATGACATTTTTATTGACCAGGACATGGAGGAAGTTCCTGAAAAGCCGCGCAAAGTGGCCCGCAATTTCCGTTGCATAATGTTTCATGAAACCAGTTATTTGGTTTGATAAAGGAGCAGTTGTTATGATCTCCGTGACGTTACGCGATTTTGACCACGCTCGAGTTACCATTTTAAATCCGAGATTTCTAAACCCTTTATGATCTTTTTAGCACACGTGCTAAAACGATCATCCGGGTGGATGCCCTTCGGTCATCCACCCGGGCAGGGAAAAAAT
>AVPN01000009.1:4465-16081 GCA_000695325.1 Pleurobrachia bachei | reverse complement strand
ACTTCGACGACGTTCATCTTCAACTTATAATAGAGACTAGCGCACCCATTGGGTGCGCCTCAAGTAAGGGCTTCTTGATAACCCACCCGGCTTCGCCGGGTGGTTCTTTTTGCCCCTTTCAACGTCAATATCACGGTTGCCATGGCAACTGAATTGGTAACTATGGGGACTGGCATGTTATAAGTCATTCGAAAATATTAACAAACTTCCACTAAAAGTTCCAAAAGTGTAAACAACAGCTTTGGGCCTTTAAAGTGTTTTATGAAGGAGTAGTCTGTCGCTTAGATACCGCTTAACGAACGGCCACCACTTCGACGACGTTCATCTTCAACTTATAATAGAGATATTCAGAGGTGAATCGTTGTTTCATATACAATAAACGAAAGTGTCATTGTAAATCAAAACGTAGTACGTGGGAACCCTGTGTACAATTTCACTAAACTAACACAACTCCCCATTTATAGGGACCACGGAGAATACAAGTGTTTTTACGTTAGAGGTGCAGACGAGGTTCAAGCGGGCTGGTTCTCAATTATATTTATGACAGATTCAAAGGTCCATGCCTTCACCCCGACCTCTATTAATTATTATGATTACTCTGAGGAACGGAAGGAGGTGTACTATGTCAAAAAGGATACAATTACCTTCACGTTAGTAATACAGTCGGACACCGATTTAGTGACATCCTATTCTCGCAACTTCGATCTCATACATGTATCTACAAGGTGTCACCAACAAAGATTAATCCTGTACACCTATTCTCAGATCTGTAGTTCAAATGCAAGCTACCTTCACGTTCTGGCTGAAGATAGGCGATCTCCTCTATACAATGAGTGCAGATAACAAGTTGAAAGTTCTTGATCCAACTACTGCAACAAGTGTATCTGAACTTAGGGAACAAGATACGTGGATGTTGACTGAGCTAAACAGTAACACAACATTCACCGAATATGTATGTTTGATGAGTTGACACGAGTTCAATATGTACCACCAAGGAAAGCGCTGCCTTGCTCAACTCTGTTTCACCGCACCTCGTACAAATGTAAAGGAGCGTTACCCGTTAGAAAATAACACTAAAGCATTGAATCTACTTGCGTAAAGATGCGATATATTGATGTTTCAGGAGCTCAAATCGACGGATTTACTGCAGGAAATGACAGAAGATGAAGTTACATTCAATATAACTGCTTTCCTATACAACAAAACATTGGAAAATATTGTTGATACAACTTCTGCAGTAGCTTATCTGATTGGAAATGCAACTAAGTTTGAGACAGAAACAGGTATTTATATCAAATCAAATAATCTGCAGCTTTCCTTACTTGACCCTTCTCACCGCATCCCCGGCCCCGGTTTAAACAATAAGTTTTCCCTGGGCCAATTGATTTTGTTCTGGTACAAACACAAGAGTTAGTGACTCCATCTTTTTTTGGTTAGGTTTGGCGAGGTATATAGGTGCCCTAAAAAGGGTGCCACCCATATATACCAGATTACTCCTGCTAATCTCATCTTTGAATCATTAGATCTGACGAGGCTGGAGGAGGCACACTTTAAGAGAGTCCTGGTGAGGGCCTTCTCAACAATTGTGACACCACGAGTACGGGGTCCTCTCGGGCAGATCAATGTGCGAGCCAATCAGAGGCCTTTATTTCGAAATCCAGGCCTCTGATTGGCTCACGCACCGAAAAATGCCCAAAAACGAGAATGCTCAAGCCTAAACTTCCCGATAAGATAGAAAGCTAATTCCAGTTGCGTTGGATTTGTCTTGAAAAGCTGATTCAGAAAAGCTTTGTGCTTATAGGGGGTTTCAGACCACAGTCAGACCCTACAATGTAAGTATTTCCTGTAAGTATTCAGAGTGACATGTAATGTGGGCCAATAATGTACATAATGGTCAAACATCCTCTAAAATTCCTCTATAACCGGCTGCATCCTGATATAACAACTCCATCTTTCTCCGTCTATTCTCCCTCTATTCTCCCTCTTCCTCCACATAACATATCAACATGGCAGGAAGAAGGAGCAACAATAACGATGCGATGTATCTCCGACAATGCAATTCCTCCCGTTGTATTCAACTTCACATTCGAGGATACTGAAGGGGAGAAGTTTGACCTGAATACAAAACTTGCAGAGGTCCCATTGGATGTTCGATTTTCAAGGTAGGTTCTTGGCAGTGCGCCACATACAAGGTAAAGCGTGGCGTGCCCAAGGTAGGTTCACAGGGCCGGTGTTTAACGGTTTTTTAATACCATTAATTTAATGATTAAATATCCTTTTCAGTGAAATTATATTATTTTCAGGTACACCCTGACTCGAGTGAACGATGAAATGACGATCCTGGTTGTCAAAAGTCTACAAACTGACGATGCTGGAGTGGTGAAATGTAGTGCCCACAATCGAGCGAACCCGGAGGTAGATGACTGGGTGTGGGGAACTACTGCAGAGGTGATCGTGGAAGATAAATGTGTTGAGGGCGCAAAGTTCTGTTTTGATGGTGGTGTGAGGGACACTGTTTCTGTTGCATTGATGGTTTGTGTTACTGTGATTTTAGCTGTTTTCAGATTTTGAAATACTGTAGATATCTGTGGGGTCAAAATAAAAAATCCACGCATTATTTATAGCATCACACTCATTCGAAGTGGACGATTGTGTCCCAAATCACTACGTCTGGACAATGTCTGGATGTAGTTTTCCGCAAATGTATTTTTGCCTTCTCCTTTTTTGGTACTTGCGTGTTGGGTGGTTGAGTTGTTGTGGCAACCTTGATGGCACTATCATTGTGATTGACTGATCAGTGACGCGCCATACCATTCTTCCTATCAAACTAGTCATTATCCCGCGCGCGGGATAGGGCGTGGGAAATTTGACTGTGGGAATTTTCAAGTTTAAACACTAGATTGATCAATTTGTTCCCTGTCTGGATCGGGTCTCATACCAGGCTGAAGGCCCGGTGTGAGCTTACGCGAGCCCAACAAACCCCGTTTTCACACCGTCGTCGACTGTCTAGCCGCTACTGCAGTGCCATCAGTCAGATGTAATGGGGTCCATACCGTCATTTCGTAAGAAATGTCTGCGCGTAATGTTTTAGCGCGTTACTCATGCGCGGCGTTTATTGAAAAATCTCAAGGTGCCGAAATAAAATAAAACCAGAGCGCTCGTGCACAAAACAAAAAATTTTGAATTTTATGAGGCTTGAAAAGCGATGCCTTGTCTTGCGTTATTTTCAATATGGTCTGTATTATATCACGTATGCCAATCCGAGGCACCCAAGTCCCATGTCGGTTATTTTTTTCCACTTCTGCAATTAATTTTGGAAGAAAATGTGACTTTTCGCTAAAACTTGACCGATTTTTCACTTATTCATGGCCTGAAATTGTTAAATTTGCCCTTCGTTTGTTGTTACAGTAAAGTTTTAGACCAATTTCGTCCATTACAAGTACCACTGCAAGTTTTTGCAAACCGTGAATGTTTTTGAATAATCAGCTTTTAGGTCCCGTTGATTGGAATTTTAGTCCTCTTTGATTCTAATACACAACACCTGTGGACATATCTATGTTGTTCTAGCCAGTAATGCCCAAATGCAGTTCTAGCCAGTAATTTATTTTTCAGGATGGCACGAGGAAAATGTGCGGTGTGCTGTGCACAGGCTGTCAGGACGATACTTTTCATTTTCAACTTTGTATTCTGGGTAAATAAAATATATACTTTTGTGTTTTAGTTTCAATAGGATCTCAAAGAGTGTCTCAGTGAGTTGTTTCAGAAAGATCACCGATTCTTTTTTCATTCATGATATTATTATCTCTTATATATCTCTTGATTTTAAAATTGTTAAAAAGCAGTGAGTTTAGAATTTATTTCCCATAGCAACAACAAGTTCTTGAGATTCCTGTCATGGAAGAAGTACTAACAACACTGTTATTTTCACAGGCTCTAGGTGGAACGTTATTAGTTCTTGGTATATACCTAAAGATAGAGTATAAATCATTGGACGATGTTTCCGATGATAACTTTGGTACTTGGATGTATGCTATCATCATTGTGGGGAGCGTTATATTTGTGATATCATTCCTGGGATGTTGTGGGACACTTCTTCAATCAAACAATCTACTTATGCTGGTGAGTTGGTGATGGTCAATCTACCATTTTATATACCTTCCTTGCAATATGTTCTCCCCGGTTTCCTATTATGCACTAGGTTACCTTACGGATGACGGGTAACATTTATTATTTGCGCTGCACTGTTAACTCTTTTACCGTTGTGGGATTTCTCCGCCCACGAGTCTTCTTGATTGTTAGAGTTTGGAATTTTAAGAGGTCTATCAATTTTGGGTGACTTATATTAGACCATCTCAGGTTTTCTCTAATTGCTTGTTGGACACACCCATCACTTTTGCTTTCCTCTTTCTCTCACTTCCACTCTATCATCCCTTCTCAAATCTCTCTATCTCTCTCACACTATCATTATAGCCCATGACATTTAAAACAATTATTGTATTTTCAGTATTTCATGTTATTGGTGTTACTGGTATTTGGACAAATTGGTTGCGGAGTGTGGGCTTACTTTATCAGACAAAAGGTAAGTTTTGGTAACATCAAATTATTACAAAGATGTTGTATGATCGATCTGCTGAGCTAAATTATAAAATTGAATGAGTTTAGTTTTGCAGTTTGGCAATATTTGTTTGTTTGACTGTAGAAAACAGATTTAAATATAAGTGCATTGTAATACATTAATATAAAGTGGTGGTGCGCTGTTGTTTTTGAAAGCCTCTCTCTCTCTCTCTCTCTCTAACTAGTGCGGGGTGTACACAATAAGAAGCACCACCACCTTCACCAAAATGCGGAAGTTTGGGAAAAGATAGTGTGAGAGAGGGTACACACACAAAGAGAAGTCGGCCCGGCCCGGCCTGGTACCTTTTTCCGGTAGTACCCTTCCATCAGCAGAAAATGCAAAACATCTCATCTAGCTCTCTTTTTTCCTCTCCCTCATTTTCACCACGTTATGCCTACTGTTCATGTATCTACCAATTCTACCACCTGGAGTCGCCACTCTCTTTTTCTCTACTGTGTCCAAATATATATTATTCATGTATCTTTCACTTCCATCTCTCTCATCCTCTCTTCTTCTCCCTGTGGCTTTCATAAGTGTTATCTACAGGCACTAAGACGGCTAATCATTAGTATTTTGTGCGATTAGAATTATAAGTGATAGCCGGTCCAAAGGAAGATCATTCGTCGCATCTCATTTCGCTACTTCATGCACAATTCAAAATTGCACCACCCCGTAATCAGGACGGGGCCGCACGAGAGAGAGAGAGAGATAGAGAAAGAGAGAGGAGACAGGTAGTGATATGAAGATAAAAGATTCTGGTCTATAACTCACTATTATAGGTCCCCTATTGATCCCCCACCACAATTAGGCCGAACATCATGTAGAGAGCGTTTAAAACGCAGACAGTAATCTTAATTACAGAATGCTACTCGAGGAAACATTTAATTATACGGTAATTACCGCACAAAGAAACAATTCCCTGTACCGCAAGGGGGGTACACTCATTTTACAGTTCACCACACACACTGCCTTTCACTATCTTTCTGAATAAAACATGTCGGGGGCCCGTCATGAAGCGAACTTTTCATATTCAGAGTGCAAAAGAGTACACAAAAAGAGTAAAAAAAGATATATCACCCATTACCGATCCCAATAACTATTTACACCCTCCCCAGTCCATATAATATAACAATTCCCAATAACAATTTACATCCCCTCTCTGCAGATATCGACGGACCTGCAAGAAGGGTTTGACAATGCCGTAGTAGAGTACAACAACACAAAGAGTAACCCGGAGGTGACGAGGGTGAAGGAAGCTGTGGATTCATTACAAACGGTGAGATATATAATTGGTTACTAATTACTAATAACTATATAGTTACTAGTTACTACATAGTTACTAGTTAGTAGTTACATGTACTAGTAAGATAGTAGTCAATATGTTTTTAGGTATGTCGTCCCCAATCACCCTTGGTGTCTGTAAAGTCCCTCCCGCTCTCACACTAGATGTTCCATTGTATTGGTTCCAGGCAACTTCACAGTTAACACTTTTGAGTCTATAGACTTTAAACCTCAATTCACCCCTCTAGATGTTCCAGTGTTGCGGTTCCAATGGGAGGGGCGACTATACGGGTAATCCTCCCAGGAGTTGCTGTCCTATAACCGACCTGCTAGACCGCGTGACACGTGGCCTGAACATGAAGTTTCTCCATTATTTTGGTTCTTAATTTAGACGTCATTGCGTTTTGATTTCACTGGAAAGAGAGTGGTTTTATGGATCATGTTCTCATTTTATAGTTCATCCTAGTATGGTAGATCACTGCATCACTTGATCACCCTCCCCGAGAAACAAAATGACAGTGTGAACCACACATTGCAATTTGCAAAATTAATTCATGTTTTCTTTTGTGTGAAACTTAGTACATCCAGGGTTCCCGGTTCATCTGGTTTAGTGTTTCACTGTGTGTAACTTCATTACAGAGATACCTGCTGCACTAGGCAGCTGTGCAAAATAATATTACATGAAATATGTGCATTATGAAGGGTATGAACCACTATATTGTAATCTAATAAACTGTAAATAAAGTCCAACAGTTTTATTCGCCTGCATACAGAGTATGTAATCGGTATGTTAATTGGAATAGTTTTCGTCTTTACTTTTCTGTGCTCTGTAATATGCACACGTAAAGTTGAATGTCGACATATTCTGCGAATCTAACAGATCTCTGCTATTGGAATAATAAGGAGATCTGGTAATTGCTGTCGAGACAAGTTAATCTTATATAGAAAGTAGAGACGGATAGACAGATAGACGTAAATAAAGAAAGTGGTATAGGAATCAGTGCCAGATGAGTAGGTATAAATACTACTGAAGTAGTAGTAGATCTGTTTTGCACTAAATCGGTCTTGGCACTGCTACCGTGTGAAATTTGAAGATCTCATCAACATCAGTCCAGGAAACAAAATCTGGTTAAAGGGCGTGTTAATTTTCAGTATGGAAATTAGGGGAAGGAGTAGGGAAACAGTGTGGAATATAACGTGATGACAGGAGAGATCAGTTGTCTGTCATTCAACTGACTGAGGTGGAGGGAGAGAGAGAGAAAGAAGGAGATAGAGGGAGAAAGATAGAGAGATAGAGAAAGAAAAGAGAGAGAGAGAAAAGTAGACCATCATGTGTACAAACATTCACAGGTTGTCACAACACAATTGCTAGTGATACACATTACACACGCCACAGTCATTATGGGTATGATTCCTAAGAAACTAACGGTGACTGATAGGTGACTGATGAGGTGACTGATGGAAAGTAGAATTATTCCCTAGGAGCCCTGGGGGCTCTATCTGGTCATGATCTATGATACAATAAAAGCATCCAACCTGACGGCCCCAGAATCAAGCTAATACTCACTGTTCAATTTGGCCAATTTCCCCCAGGCAGGTACATGGTTCTGCCCAGCAGTTTTAACAACCGTTACATCGTTACGCGAACGGTCGTGTAATTGGTCAAACTTTGAGCACTCCCAGCACATTTTGAAACTAAAGAGGGAAAAGTTAAATTGAATTTGGAGTGCTCTAATTGCTTCAATGTTACTCCAAATAACCATTATAGATTATGGATAAATTAAGTTTTAAGGGTCAAACATATGGTGCTATTTGTCACCGGTCGCGGGTTAAATTTCTCCAATAAACGTCCTAGGGTGTCCAATTGGTCTATATTTACTCCCTATAACCCCAGATAGTCGATAAATTAAGTCTTAGGGCGTGCTGGCTGGGTGTTGGCATCCAGCAATATGCAGCAATGGATCGATTTTTAATGGATCGATTTTACAGAAAAAGTTACTATGCCAATATGGCCTCTCTGTTACCGGTCGCGAGTCAAATTTCTCAAATAAACGTCCTAGGGTGTTACAATTTCGGTCTTGGCACTGCTACCGTGTGAAATTTGAAGATCTCATCAACATCGGTCCAGGAAACAAAATCTCGTGTTAATTTTCAGTTTGGAAATTAGGGGAAGGAGTAGGGAAACAGTGTGGAATATAACGTGATGACAGGAGAGATCAGTTGTCTGTCATTCAACTGACTGAGGTGGAGGGAGAGAGAGAGAAAGAAGGAGATAGAGGGAGAAAGATAGAGAGATAGAGAAAGAAAAGAGAGAGAGAGAAAAGTAGACCATCATGTGTACAAACATTCACAGGTTGTCACAACACAATTGCTAGTGATACACACGCTACAGTCATTATGGGTATGATTCCTAAGAAACTAACGGTGACTGATAGGTGACTGATGAGGTGACTGATAGTGACTGATGGAAAGTAGAATTATTCCCTAGGAGCCCTGGGGGCTCTATCTGGTCATGATCTATGATACAATAAGAGCCTCCAACCTGACGGCCCTAGAATCAAGCTAATACTCACTGTGTAATTTGGCCAATTTCCCCCAGGCAGGCACATGGTTCTGTGTTAGGTAGAGAGTGTGTATTGCCAGCTACTACTTGGCGTGCAAAGCTGTGTTCACAGGCACAGGAATTGCCATTTATGGTTTAATTGTCTTCTATATTACAGTACAAGGAGAGGGGATGTAAGAAGGCGGGTGGAATTAGAGAAGAAAATCAGAGTAAAAACCGTAATGCATTACCAGTGGAGTGTGAAGTGTAGCAAATGCACTTCAGGGCAAAATCAAGTTGCTGAGGTAGGCCGGGTTTCGACAGCATTGATGCGTGGTTGGGCAACATGCAAAGATAGGAAATTATGTTTAATTTAGTTGTCGAGTCTGTGTATAACTTTGTAAGTTGCATGTTTTCCTAAGTCTCTGGGGATATGTAATAGGAATCCCTGCTGATGCACAATATGCACAATGTAAATATTTAGCTCAGTTGTTACTTAGTTATTTACCAAATCCCCAGCCCAACCAATTTACTTCCCCAGTCCCCACCCACACCCTTCCCAACTCACACCACCCTTCTGAATTACTGGTATTGCACACATACTATCTGGACACAGTTCACGTGCACAGAGAAACATGTACTGCGCTAATTGGACGGTCTATTGACAACTATCTCAGCAACTCTCTTCTTTTCATTCTCCTTCTCTTTCTTTAACAACTCTCTCACTGCAATTATACCTTCCCTGACATGAGCAATGTTGCTAAAAACATCTTTCAAGTATGAGTACTCACAATACCGTTTAACTCAATATTCCCTAACTTGTGAATAACAATGGCATGTGATATGTGATAACTTTCTTTCTCTCTCTATCTCTCTATCTATCTCTCTCTCTCAGTGCTGTGAAGAGAAAATAACAACAATCCTTTTTCGCTTTTCAGGGGTGCAAAGAGAAAATCCCGGAGCACATGAAGACGAATTTCTGGATTATTGGGGCTATTCTAGGAGTCTTACTATTCCTAGAGGTTAGTCACATGTATTCCTGTTTATATCGGTGTCCAGATGAGCCCCTGTGGAGCATCACTATCTTTCTATCTTTCTATCTTTTTTCTATCCTCCTTGCTCCCTTGATACTTTATTGCTTTATCGTCGTTTGTTAAATAAATGCAACTTTTGTTATTTTTGTGTAAGGTAGTTCTGCCTGACGTCGTGTAGTCAACTTCCTCTTTTCTCTCTCTCTCTCTCTCTCTCTCTCTCTCTCTCTCTCTGTACTTCCCTCTTTGCCTTAACTCCTTACAAAATTGGTCACTGAGTAGCCCCGCTCATAACCTTTTCACAATGTCACAAATTTTTCACATGACTGACACCGAAAAGTGGAAAATAAATGAGGTCAGGCTAGGAGAGAGAGAGAGAGAGAGAGAGAGAGAAAGACAGCAAACGAGAGATGGAGAGAAAATGGAAGTTTCTACGGTAGCATACGCTGTGAATTTATGCACTGTGTGTTATAATACCACATGTGTCCAGTGTCTGTTTGTTTGTATGTGTGTGTCTGAGTGTGTGACTTTGGCCCTTCCTGTTCATATATGGGACAGCATTGTGAATGTAGATGAGGGGATAGGGAGAGAGAGCGAGAGAGAGAGAGAGAGAGAGAGAGAGAGAGAGAAAGAGAGAGAGAGGGGAGAGAGAGGGGGAGATTTAACACCCCAGTCCCACCTATTCGGAAATATAGGTGTCCTCCACTGTGACTTTTAGTGACTGCACCATAATATTGTGTAGTGCGGAAAACAGTGTTTTCAAAACACTCACCTTTCACACCTGTCTCTTTTTCTCTCTATTATTTCAGTTTGATCTGATTTCAATAAAACAGGACAGTGGATGTACCAGGACCACAACAGTACATGTTTTTATGTCCCTGAACCGATTCTATTTCCCATCTGATCTCACCCTAACTTCCTCCTGTCACCTTCATCTCTCTCTCTCTCTCTCTCTCTCTCTCTCTCTCTCTCTCTCTCTATTCTCAGTAAATGGTGTATTTCAGTTCGCTTGAACAGTTAAATCGTGTATTGGAATCTAGGAGGGAAAACGAGAGCAGAAAGAGAGACAGACACGGGACTAAAAATACAGACAGAAAGAGGGAGAGGGATAGACTGGGAGAGTGAGAGAGAACAGAGACGAAGAAAGAAAGAGTGAGAGGTAGAGCAAGAGAGAGAGAGAGAGAGAGATTAAAATCCAGAATTAGATAGCTTCCGTTCGATGTCCGATTAATGGCCATGATGTTTGTGGTTTTCACTAAATTCTGAAAACTTCCACAGATCAGTCAGAGTAAACGACCACTTTCATTTAAACATTTCATGACCGACAATCTGAACCACGTACATCATGCATTCATAACCCTATAAAAACACCAGGTGGTTTGCACTTATATGAAGGTCATATCTGGGGATCCGAGCCAGACCAAACCCCGAAAATGACTTTTTATTCGATCCCCTCGGCCCCCTCTGGCTATAATATGTGACAAACAAACCTCGTGCTATAAGTTACGAACAGATCGTGATATAATTATCCAATATCCATACAATCACCAGGTTGTGTGTACCTGTGGGTACCTGGTTTTGAGGTATAATTATCCACATAATCACCAGGTAGTGTGTACCTGTGGCTACCTGGTTTTGAGGTACCACAACGAGAAGAGTTATAAGTTGATACACAAACCCGGCCGAGCATCGGTTGACAAGTATCCAGAAAAGTATTACTGTACCAAAGAATGTAAGGCTTTGAGCTGCCTGATATAATACAGTCAAACTTTGATATACTGGAACCTCGATTTACCAGAATGTTGTTTAACTGGAACCTTGATTATATAACACCAACCTGATTATATACCGTGTAACTAGAGGTTCTACTAAATCTAGGTTTGACTGTTATGTACTGACCAGCTAGACGTTGTTTTTTATCCTCTGCTCAGGAATCGACCGAATCAGGAAATACTGGTCCCTGATTGACTGATAATCAGTCACGTGACCTTATATTAATAACGAGTTCTGATTGGCTGTTTACTTGTTTCGGTCGGTTCCTGCGGCTCTGCTAGACGCGAATGCTTCCTTGCTCTTGTACTGTGTACCGTGTAGTGTAGTATAAAACATGCTTTCTCCTTCCTCTCTCTCTCTCTCTCTCTCTCTCT
>AVPN01000008.1:198185-209539 GCA_000695325.1 Pleurobrachia bachei | reverse complement strand
GCGCCAAATGGCGCCATTTGGCGCCAGAAATGGCGATATTTGGCGATAGTGTGCATTCGCCACATTTTGGCGCCAAATGGCGCCATTTATTCGCCACGTGGCGCCATTTGGCGAATTTGATGGCGCCAAATGGCGCCATTTGGCGCGCACGACCTAATCTTTCATACTACCGAATCCTCTTACCTGTCTTTAGCTAGAAGAGTCTGGAAAAGCACAACTAGCAATAACATTAGCCGCATCTTGAATTAAAGGAGTAAAATCAAACTACAAACTCACCAAAAAGGAGGGGGTCGAAAAAGGCAAAATTCGATCAGAGAAATACTATGGTGCCACCTAGTGAAACTAATTCAATCCAATCTGATTTCAACCATATTAAACCAAATTTGAGTAACAATAAGCCAAAAAGCTACTCTCCTATTTAAATCTTAAGCTCCCCCCTAATTCCCAGGTTGGAGGTATACAGCTCGGGTATGGTCTATCTCTCGGATACCGCACCAAATGACAGCACCCAGGCAATAGTTACCACCGCTAACTTGAAATCCACACGAATGGCGATGGCTTATGACGAAATCGTGGAAAAGAACAAGAGATCCGAGGTTATGGTAAGTCGAGAATGCTATGAGGCTATTATATGAGGGAATTAATATTCATAATTCTAGAATTAGGGGAACCCAATTTAGTGCTTTGTAACGTTTGATATGAGTCTCTATTCAACACACCAACGGGGAGAAATCTTACACGGCCTTGATGAGTGAGGGGTGTGAGGAGGAGGAAACATTTTATTAAAACATGTTGAGCAATGGGTGAGAGAGACCCCAACTCAACAAAATAAAACTGGACTGGAGATAAAACAAATTGAGTCAAACTGTGAAATTGTGCGATGTCTTGCATACAAAAACTGCACCCAGGAATGATAAGAAACCCCCCCCCCTCTACTTCTTCTTCTTCTTCTTCCCCTTCCCCGTTCTACTTCTAGTGTATAGATAAGTTCCAGAAATTCAAGACTTCCCTCGTGCAGCTGTGCTCATGAACAAGAGCATTTCACCTTTTACTGAATGGATACAGTGCACGATATACTAGGCTGTCCAGTAAATAATTTCGTTGGACTTTTCTGGGACAATGGTTTCAGATAGAGCAAAATCGACTTCACCACTGTTTTTAGCACTCGATTTTGAATCGGAATACAATGCTTGATATTGGAATGTTGTTGTTCTTCATTTCCCACGAGGTCTCTTTCTCTACCCCACTCTCGTTGCTGCTGCACGGGGTTACCAACATTTTCTAAACGCTGCCCTATGAAAACTGGTTCAGTCTTTTTAGCTCCTATCGTGCTTAATCGATAGCAAATTGTCTAAGGATGAGCAATATTTACGATTTTAGGCTCTAAGCGTTGACTTATAACCTCTAGAACAGTAAATATAACGTAAAAAATCGAAAAAGTGCATAAAAAGTTAGCCCGTTTCGGGGATATATTCAAAAACGTCAATTAGTCACTTTAAAAGTCAACCAATCAAATAATTGGGTTCACTACGTCTTAGAACTGACTTAGAACTAACTTTTACTGCAGAGGTTTTGATTTTAAGCCAATCCTTATGAGACCCGGAAGTGAAAGTTTCTAATTTTTACCAAAACTTTTTGGAGGCCCATTGCTCAGTGTCAAATTGAAGATAGGATGTTTTATTACATCTTGACCGTTAGGTAATTGTCCAATGAACAAGCTTGATGCAACAAAACATCAATCCAGTACCATTTTCAAGAAGTACAGCAGGTTTAGTACCAAAACCTGAAAATCGTGATTTTCCATATGCAGCAGCAACGAGAGTGGGGCAGAGAAAGAGACCTCGTGGGAAATGAAGAACAACCTGTAAGGTTATAGTTCGTAACATAAGGCTAAGTTTTAGCTCACGATTTTTCAGTGGTGAAGTCCGTTTTGCTCTATCTTAAACCATTGTCCCAGAAAAGTCCAACGAAATTATTTACTGGACAGCCTAGTATATTCATATCTCCCCACATAATAGATCCTTCTTTTAACCTCAATCTAAATCTTATGTGGCCGACCGCCGTATTTTTTTACTCCTCTATCTAAATATCACTTTTACTGTTACAGATCTCCTGCTTTTACAGATCTCCCTGCTTTTACAGATCCGTCAGTATACATGTCTATAACAGTCTAAGCTCACATACACTCCTCAATCTACACCTCCCTGCTTTTATACAGATCTTCCTGTTTTCTCCTAGATCCGCCAGCACGATGAAGACAGTATGAAAAAGGATGACTTTCTGTTTGAGGTAATGCCTCCCAAGATAATTAACTGCATTCGAGGTGGAACCGTGGCCTTCCACTGTTGGTAGTTCCATTCAATACGACGATACTATTGATCCAATGATTCATTGCACACATCCGTGGTAACGAGGTGGTACAGTGGCATTCCACTCTACCATCAAGGTAAATTACAGATTTCCTAAAGTTGGAGTTATGCATGTGAGATTAAAGTAAAAATGGAGAGAGGAAGTGGGAGGGCGTAATTGGCAGATTAAGATTAAGAGTAAGATAAGGGTTGTACACCTCCCATGATTTAAAGTGATCTTACCAACAAGTAAGATGCATCACATTCATATTGGGAACTTCACCCTGGTGAATATTGAATATTTGGAGTGGAGCCTAGGGTGCCATGAACATTAATATGATTTTTCCACTAAATAACCCATTTCTAACAGACTTTTTGTATTTTACAGCAACACGAGAATGTCGCGGTGATTTTCAGTGATTTATGCGGATTTACCCAACTCTCCAATTCCCTCCAACCACTACAGGCAAGTATAGACAACTCCCTAACATTAACAATACCCTAGCAACTTCATCAAAACCCTTAACAACTCCCTAGCAACTGGCTGTATATTACTTGTTACTTTCGTAACCCTCGCTTCAAAAACAGGGTCGCGCAATCTGACAAATATAATGTTCCAGGTTTACTCCGTGCCTCGAAAAGACTTAGTCGATCAAGCAATTTTACGGAACACATTCACACATAGTTATCCTTATATCCTTGTCCTTGCTTGTTATACATATAACATGCATAAGCCATAAGGATAATTCAACGGTCCTAGTATACTTCGACATTTGAGCAGCTGAACTATCATAATATCCTATTCACCGTGATACATACTTCATGCAGGTTTTCAAATTGGTTCTAGCTATTAATCTACGCTATTACCCTGCAGGTGGTTGATCTATTGACGTGTATTTGGGAGAAGTTTGATAGGCTGGTACATGATCTGGGTAACGTTAGCAAGGTAAATCATAATAACCCATACAATGATCAATGGATGGATCCCATTACTAATAATATGAGTCCCTCCCAAGTCTCTCCACTTCAAAGTAATATTTGCTTGGTACACCTCATAATGATGTTTAATTATTTTGTTCCTCGCTCAGATTGAGACATGTTACGTTAGTAGCCCCTAGTAACCCCCTGGTAACCCCATGGTAACCCTCCCCAGATTGAGACGATTGGTGATGCATATATGGTGGCAGCCGGTGTCCCTGAAGCAGATAGATACAGTGCCGTAGCTGCTGCAGTTATGGCTGTGTGTATGAACCTCAGTGTACAGACCGTGAAACTGGATTTCATTGCCAGCCCTCTCCGCTCACGAATAGGTAAAACAAACTGTATTTATTAGGAGATATCTCTCGTGTTCCATTAGATCAAGAATAGGTGGATACTTTAAATTACAATTTGGAAACTAGTAGATATCCTAATCAATGGATAGATTTTGCAATTTGCCTTAGATTCTACTTTCATCACAACCCAACATCTTGATAGTGGCTCCCTGGCCTCACCATAAAACATCACATTCACAAACCTTACATTATGATTCACACATTCATATTGGGAACTTCACCCTGGTGAATATTGAATATTTGGAGTGGAGCCTAGGGTGCCATGAACTTTAATATGCTTTTTCCACTAAATAACCCATTTCTAACAGACTTTTTGTATTTTACAGCAACACGAGAATGTCGCGGTGATTTTCAGTGATTTATGCGGATTTACCCAACTCTCCAATTCCCTCCAACCACTACAGGCAAGTATAGACAACTCCCTAACATTAACAATACCCTAGCAACTTCATCAAAACCCTTAACAACTCCCTAGCAACTGGCTGTATATTACTTGTTACTTTCGTAACCCTCGCTTCAAAAACAGGGTCGCGCAATCTGACAATATATTACAAGGTCCAAATGAGGCACGGAGCTTTTCTGAATCAGCTAGTTGCAATTTTACGGAACACATTCACACATAGTTATCCTTATATCCTTGTCCTTGCTTGTTATACATATAACATGCATAAGCCATAAGGATAATTCAACGGTCCTAGTATACTTCGACATTTGAGCAGCTGAACTATCATAATATCCTATTCACCGTGATACATACTTCATGCAGGTTTTCAAATTGGTTCTAGCTATTAATCTACGCTATTACCCTGCAGGTGGTTGATCTATTGACGTGTATTTGGGAGAAGTTTGATAGGCTGGTACATGATCTGGGTAACGTTAGCAAGGTAAATCATAATAACCCATACAATGATCAATGGATGGATCCCATTACTAATAATATGAGTCCCTCCCAAGTCTCTCCACTTCAAAGTAATATTTGCTTGGTACACCTCATAATGATGTTTAATTATTTTGAAGGAGCGAGTCTAACTCTGTACAATGCAATCATCGGGGATCATTGGGGGATAGTAACCCCCATAGTAACCCCCATAGTAACCCCATGGTAACCCTCCCCAGATTGAGACGATTGGTGATGCATATATGGTGGCAGCCGGTGTCCCTGAAGCAGATAGATACAGTGCAGTAGCTGCTGCAGTTATGGCTGTGTGCATGAACCTCAGTGTACAGACCGTGAAACTGGATTTCATTGCCAGCCCTCTCCGCTCACGAATAGGTAAAACAAACTGTATTTATTAGGAGATATCTCTCGTGTTCCATTAGATCAAGAATAGGTGGATACTTTAAATTACAATTTGGAAACTAGTAGATATCCTAATCAATGGATAGATTTTGCAATTTGCCTTAGATTCTACTTTCATCACAACCCAACATCTTGATAGTGGCTCCCTGGCCTCACCATAAAACATCACATTCACAAACCTTACATTATGATTCACATCCAGGTGTTGATATAGGGACGGTGGTGGCTGGTATAGTCGGGTATACCAACCCCCGTTACAGCATCTACGGAGAGACAGTGATCTACACCCAGCAGCTAGAATCTGCCAGTAGACCCCAGAGGATTCTGATTAGCAAGGCGATGAAAGTGGCCCTCAGCGGACACAGGGAGTTTAGGTTGAGGCACGCTAAAAATATCGCCCTGGTAGGTGCAATATGCATTTGTTGGTTAGTCTAGTCCAGTGCACTGATCAATAGCCGGTTAGTCCGACCAGTATTTCCTGAATCGGTCGGTTCCTGGTGCAACATGACATGATCTACTCGTACTGTCTTCACACTCCATTCTAAAGAACGGGACGGCTCCGATTTTTTTATGATTTAATAATTGGTTGCTTATCAAAATACATAATATCTCCCATAGGAGCATCAAGTGTACTGGTTGAACGGGTTCTACGACACTATACTGGATCAGATAACTGATGTACGTTAACCGTTACCATAACAACCATATAGTTACAATGATTGGCTTGATAGCATTTTCTAATCTGGTGGGGAGATTCAAGATAGCAGGACACTTAGAAACAGAACAGTCTCAAATAGACATGAGTTGGGTGATTGAGAGATTGGGTGTCTCTAACAAAGCTGCGTTTTTTTTTCAGGCGGAACAGGCACAGTTCCAGCTGGAGAAGGTTCGAACAAGACTAGATGCGGGAGCGTACAAGGATTATTATAGCAAGAGGAGCAGCGGAAGGTAATCTATGAATTCTGAGACTCGAATGTGGTAACACAAATAGACAATGGGGGATTATTTAGGAACAAATAAAAGTAAAAACAGAGCTTTAAAAATGAGCTAAAAATTTTTAATCTGAATTTAAAAGTCCCATTTATATCTGCAGTAAGAATAGTAAGAACAGCAAGAGTTCGAGCGACCAACGACACACCAAGGAAAGTGATAGAGAGGGAGAGAAGGTAAGTCGTGGCGTTGTCATAGGGTTGGCACTTAGTCCAAACAAACAAACATTGTTTACTGGTTGGTTTGTTTGTGTCTTTGTTGCTGCGTCTGGATGTTGAACTGCCCGAAGGTAGCAACAACCACAGACAATCCGGACTTACACCCAACTCACATTCTCCAGTCTCCGCAAAAGTCCTGACTAGACAACTGCTGACTGCATACGATTACAACACAGAATTTAATCCTAAATATCTCTCTCCCCACTAATCAGGTGGTTCAGGGAGGAGCTCCGAGGGGAACCAATCAAATTTCTCCAAGAGATCAGAGAGAACTACGAGGTCACACTATACTGATGATTCTGAACAGGATCAGGTAATATGTTGCCATGGTAACTAGTTAACTAAACGATCACGATTATAAAAGTGACCTGTCACAAATTTCAATCCATCAATGAGTTGAATTTCAGATAATGCCAGCAATTGTTGACGAGGAAAATGAAGATCAAATAGAAGCACTTGAAGCAATGGATGAAGCAGAGGATATCCTTACTCCCGTAGTCACCAGTGAGTTACCATGGTTACCATTAGATTAACAGTTACTAATATGGTTACCGTGGTGACCATGGTTACTATGACAACTAAAAACAACCCATTTCAGCAACAAAGAAAGCACCTCTCATGTCACGAATCAGCAGCGGTGAACTGATGAGAGGGATTTTCAACAAAATTTGCCATTCTGAAAAATAGTTGGCGCGATATTGGTTGCCATGGTAACGATCATGTTGTCATGGTAACTAGGATATTGGTTTCTATATCTGTCTACTACACGTATATACTCATTGTTCCTACTACTATAACAAGATTTAGTTGCTTGTATATTTATTTTGTGTGTTTATTTTGTTTATTTATGTTGTTTATTTATTTGTGTAGTTGTTTTTCGTTTCCTGAATTGATGTTAAATTGATGTTAAATTTACCAAAATGTTTTTATCGGTAAAAAAACTGGGCTGATGCCTGATTATCATATCATGCCCACTCATTTCTCCTCCCTCCAGGTAACCACTCATGCTAATCTAAATCTCAGTGCACACTGTTTACCATAGAAAACTTTGTATCCCTGCCCTGTGTAAATGGGTGATTCTAACTGACTCGATCTCGTTCTCACACTGTAGCTGCACAGCACTATGGGGTTTTGGGTAATAACTTAGGGGCATAGCACTGGGGTTGAAGACTGTTTTTACTTGGACACAGTTTCAAACGACTCAACACTGGCTCGGTACACAATAACACGTTCAACAAGGGGATCACATACATATTGGGTGGATTATTATCTCAGGGGGTTGGTAGATCAGGTATCATTTGGTTTGGTTTGGTTTGGTTTGGTTTGGTTTGGTTTGGTTTGGTTATTGGTATCATTTCGTATAGGGAAAGTCAAAAGATAATTGCTATAATCCACTCACGTGCTTGTCCAACTAGGCTAGTTTTACTGCTTTTAGCAGATCTTCTCCCAACCCTTGCTGCATACTGTTCAATGTTGACTCTGGTATCTACCACCGCATTAGCGAGGGTGATCGAGAATTCGGTAAAGGGTGTTTCATCCTTGAGTAACTGGCGAGAGATGGGAAGGTGTTAGGGGAGATATATGCAGTAAGATGAGAGGCTAGGTGATGTGGGATGGGGTTTTAGGGGAGGAGATGGGGGGAGAGAATTGTTGGCGAGGGTGATTGAGGTATAGGGTGTTTCACTGTTTCATCCTTCAACAGCTGCAGGGGAGAAAAGTGTTAGAGGTGAGAGAACGGGATGGGGTTTTAGGGGAGGAGATGGGGGGAGAGAATTGTTGGCGAGGGTGATTGAGGTATAGGGTGTTTCACTGTTTCATCCTTCAACAGCTGCAGGGGAGAAAAGTGTTAGAGGTGAGAGAACGGGTGAGGAGAAGAGTGTTAGGGGAGAGATGAGGTGTTAGAGGAGAGGTGTTAGGCGAGGGTGACTGAGAATTCGGTATAGGGTGTTTCATCCTTCAACAGCTGCAGGGGAGAGAAGTGTTCGAGGTGAGAGAACGGGTGAGGAGAAGAGTGTTAGGGGAGAGATGAGGTGTTAGAGGAGAGGTGTTAGGCGAGGGTGACTGAGAATTCGGTGTAGGGGGACCCATCCTTTAGCAACTGGGGAGAGATGGGAAGGTGTTAGTTGGGTAATCTCTCGCGGTGTGACTGTTAGTGGGAGATATAGTTGGTCAGGAGAGGGGAGGAGAGAGTATGATTAGCGAGGGTGATTGAGAATTCGGTATATGGTGTTTCATCCTTGAGTAACTGGGGGAGAAAAGAGGTGTTAGGGGAGATATGCAGTAAGATGAGAGGCTAGGTGATGTGGGATGGGGTTTTAGGGGAGGAGATGGGGGGAGAGATTTGTTGGCGAGGGTGATTGAGAATTCGGTATAGGGTGTCTCATCCTTCAACAACTGCAGGGGGAGATGACGAGGTGTTAGTTGGGTAATATCTCGCGATGTGAGAGGAGGTGTCAGGGGAGGGAAGAGGGGAGAGGACAGGCCATATGAGGTGTGATGAGGTGTTAGGGGTGTCTCATCTTTCAGCAGCTGTGAGGTGGTGTCAGGGGAGAGAGGAGAAGATAAGTGTTGGGGAGATAGGCTAGGCGAGGGGTTAGGGGATGAAATCTATAAATTGTCAGATCCGTTAATCTGAGCTGCCTTCGATTTATTCCATCTAAGTTCTAACCCAACCCGTCTACAACGATCTCTTCCGATATATCTCAGATCGTTATTGCCAGGCAAATCGGAGCACGTGCACTATCTCTAGACTTGAGACTCTCGTTATATCCGGGAAAACTAATTTGGCAAGGGTAAGAGGGAGATAGAAAGGGGAAAAGAGAGAAAATGAGAAGTTAAGATCTGATCGTAGGATAGAAAGCGATAACGGATGACACATGGGCGTTGTTAAACTGTCACATGGGTCGTGAAATTGCTGACAGTTGATCACAACAATTTTCTAGTTTTGCGAAAAGTTTCTTGAATTCTCCGGTTCACCAGTTACCACTTAGGTACCACTGGTGACCACTTGGTTACCACTTGACAGTCAACTGCAGCAATGATTCTATTCCTGGTTCTAGCTTTTGCACAAACAATAGCACAAACGCAGGGTAAGCTATCTGTTCCCACAATAAGTAACCGTTGCCTTGCTCGACCCACTTTCCGTGCGATCCGCCCACTTTTGTATAAAACAAAATACAATGGGTTTGAACAAAACAAGATGTAACCCGCTCTTCTTGTATCCCCCAGGACCTGCAGAAGCAAAGAATCAGGAGGTACTGCAGTGGAAGGTAGTCACTCGTGACGTAATGTTACCATGGAACCTCAACACAACTCCCATCTTCATTCGAACCAATTTCGCGGACGATAAAAATGACTCAATGAACATCCGGGTTTACGAGATTCCTAACAAGAAGAAAGAACCTCGAACTTTGATTATAAAACGGGCTAAAAACCCCAATAATGATGGTCTCCATCCATTCCAGTACAAGATTGGAAATTGTTTCGGCTATTTCAGAAACTTTTCCATTCAACCGAATTTCAGTCAGGACATGACCTGGAAAATTTCCAAAACCAAAACCTCTCTCTTGATCTCAAGTGATGGGATCGAGTTGCTTGATTTCAACTTTACAAATGATTCTAAAACCGGATTATCATCCAAATGTGTGACCTCATGGAGGACCGTGATAGGGTTGGAGTTTCTGGGTTGGTTGGATACGATAGGTAAACCAGATCACGCTTCAAAGTTTTACAAAGGCCCGGATAATAGCACAGGTAATATTAACTTCGCAATGCGAAAAATTTTAATTGAAAAAGTATCCCTCCTTCATTGAATAAGGAAAACTAATCGGGGGCCCAAATAATCCACTCTCCTCCCTGTAGACTGGGCAGCTGTTGAAAGAGACGTCATTGTGCCCTGGGATCTAGAAACCACGCCTTTACAGATCAATACAACTAGCAAACTGAAGAGTGGAGAACTAATTTGGGTAACAAGATATTTTAACTATAGAGAAACCCGTAAAGACATCTTTTAGAACACATCAGAGAAAAATTTGCTTCTTTTGTACGACTTCCCATTTCCGAGGCTCTGGCCCCTAACAAGTAGTACAGTCAAGGTTCGGGTAAATCGGGTTCTAACTGCTCCATCACGACTAACTTTTCAGGTGCAATTCTGGAAACTGCACGATTCTGCAGAAAATATTGGGGCGCGGGGGTCGGCGCAACAGGACAATAAAAACACAACCTTATTCGGTATAAAGATCAAGTTTGCCAATAACTACAAGTACCGGATATGGCCATGTACAAAAGATCTTGACAAGGAATACCAGGACTTCCCTAACCAGCCTCCCGCGGAACCACTCAACAAAACCTGGACAATCGCCAAGAACGATACCTTTGTTATCATAACGTGTAATGGTGTGGTTGTGCTGGAGTACATGTTTGTTGATGCTAATAATACGAAGTGTCAGGAAAAATTACAGGTGAGGAAAGAAACAAACCAACAAATTAACAAACAAATGAAGAAATTAACAAACAAACAAACAAACAAACAAACAAACAAACAAACAAACAAACAAACAAACAAACAAACAAACAAACAAACAAACAAACAAACAAACAAACAAACAAACAAACAAACAAACAAACAAACAAACAAACAAACAAACAAACAAACAAACAAACAAACAAACAAACAAACAAACAAACAAACAAACATTCACCAGGGAGATGTTGTGGATGGTATACTATTTATTGGAGAGTCTGTACTAGCCCCGTCAGATATGGACACGGCATCAACCCACTACGGAACCGATGGTAAACGAGGTAACCATGGTAACCATGGTAACCAAGTTAACTGCATTTATAATATGGAGGAACAAGCTCTCCCCCTCTCTTCAATCCCATTTGGTTGATGTTTGGTGCAACGAAATAGACCTCATAAAAACGAAATAGACCTAATAAAAAGGGTTGAGGGCGCAAAATATAACTTCAAAGATCAACCCGTCGTAACCAAGATATCGTACCAACTTCATTTTTCCGCCCTCTAACTTCCTAACTTGTGTTTGTTTGTACTTTTTAATAACCGGCTCGAATCTTTGCCCACCAACTCCTTGTCCAGATATCATAATTAAGGGTTACCATAGTAACTAGCCCTATTTGCGGTAACCATGGTCACCACCCCCCC
>AVPN01000008.1:151639-162355 GCA_000695325.1 Pleurobrachia bachei | reverse complement strand
GAGAGAGAGAGAGTGAGAGAGTGAGAGAGAGAGAGAGAGAGAGAGAGAGAGAGAGAGAGAGAGAGAGAGTGAAAGATAAAAACACAGTAAAAAACAGGTGCTATCAGATTACTACATTTTGAGCTGTTTTCACTGATAGAGATACTGTTACAAAAAAGAAATGAAATTTGACATCGCACTATGCGGCGAAAAAGCCTGATTTTCGAAAAGGGACATTTGTTTAAGAAGTAAGAAAACAGGGAGAGTTTGTTACTATAACTATGGAGAGAACAGGGAGATTTTATTAACATAACTAAGAAGAGAACAAAGAGAGTTTGTTACTATAACTAAGAGAACAACAAATATAAATGTTGTACCACCGCTGGGCTCGTTACCTGCATTTTCCGCCATTCAAAGAGGGCACTAAGTATGGATGGTAGAGCGTGCTCAGCAACATTTGCTAGACATTTCAACAGGTGATCGAACTCTTTATCTCCATCTTTGTCAGAAGTTTGGAGGCCTAGTCCTCGTGCTAGAGAGTGAGTTCCAGACGACTGGGAGGGGGGATAGGATGTTATTATTTGGAGTATAGAGGAAAAACAACAAACAGAAAAGATGATATTAGGGGTATTTAAATGGTTACTGATATTAATTATTGGTTAACCTACTAGTCGGTAGAGGGAGTTTACTACTTCTACTTCGGCCAGGATATGAGAGGCCTACTCTTCTCTTACCTAACTAGACCCTCTTTTCGCGAGCTCCGCCGCAAGGGGAAGGTTAGAACATAATAACTCTAATCACCACTTGTTCAGCAATCTTCTTATCCACAATGATACTAAAGTGCGATTTTTAATAATGCGAACCGCTTGCGCGCAAATCAGAGCCTACTCACCCCCTCCGCACCACCAACAACCACCCCATCCCACATCGCACACTCCCAACCCCACCCACCTCATAATCTTCAATGAGCTTCCTCAGTTCCTCCCTGTAAAGCCGTGCCCCCCTCCACCCTACTCACCCCCTCCGCACCACCAACAACCACCCCATCCCACATCGCACACTCCCAACCCCACCCACCTCATAATCTTCAATGAGCTTCCTCAGTTCCTCCCTGTAAAGCCGTGCCCCCCTCCACCCTACTCACCCCCTCCGCACCACCAACAACCACCCCATCCCACATCGCACACTCCCAACCCCACCCACCTCATAATCTTCAATGAGCTTCCTCAGTTCCTCCCTGTAAAGCCGTGCCCCCCTCCACCCTACTCACCCCCTCCGCACCACCAACAACCACCCCATCCCACATCGCACACTCCCAACCCCACCCACCTCATAATCTTCAATGAGCTTCCTCAGTTCCTCCCTGTAAAGCCGTGCCCCCCTCCACCCTACTCACCCCCTCCGCACCACCAACAACCACCCCATCCCACATCGCACACTCCCAACCCCACCCACCTCATAATCTTCAATGAGCTTCCTCAGTTCCTCCCTGTAAAGCCGTGCCCCCCTCCACCCTACTCACCCCCTCCGCACCACCAACAACCACCCCATCCCACATCGCACACTCCCAACCCCACCCACCTCATAATCTTCAATGAGCTTCCTCAGTTCCTCCCTGTAAAGCCGTGCCCCCCTCCACCCTACTCACCCCCTCCGCACCACCAACAACCACCCCATCCCACATCGCACACTCCCAACCCCACCCACCTCATAATCTTCAATGAGCTTCCTCAGTTCCTCCCTGTAAAGCCGTGCCCCCCTCCACCCTACTCACCCCCTCCGCACCACCAACAACCACCCCATCCCACATCGCACACTCCCAACCCCACCCACCTCATAATCTTCAATGAGCTTCCTCAGTTCCTCCCTGTAAAGCCGTGCCCCCCTCCACCCTACTCACCCCCTCCGCACCACCAACAACCACCCCATCCCACATCGCACACTCCCAACCCCACCCACCTCATAATCTTCAATGAGCTTCCTCAGTTCCTCCCTGTAAAGCCGTGCCCCCCTCCACCCTACTCACCCCCTCCGCACCACCAACAACCACCCCATCCCACATCGCACACTCCCAACCCCACCCACCTCATAATCTTCAATGAGCTTCCTCAGTTCCTCCCTGTAAAGCCGTGCCCCCCTCCACCCTACTCACCCCCTCCGCACCACCAACAACCACCCCATCCCACATCGCACACTCCCAACCCCACCCACCTCATAATCTTCAATGAGCTTCCTCAGTTCCTCCCTGTAAAGCCGTGCCCCCCTCCACCCTACTCACCCCCTCCGCACCACCAACAACCACCCCATCCCACATCGCACACTCCCAACCCCACCCACCTCATAATCTTCAATGAGCTTCCTCAGTTCCTCCCTGTAAAGCCGTGCCCCCCTCCACCCTACTCACCCCCTCCGCACCACCAACAACCACCCCATCCCACATCGCACACTCCCAACCCCACCCACCTCATAATCTTCAATGAGCTTCCTCAGTTCCTCCCTGTAAAGCCGTGCCCCCCTCCACCCTACTCACCCCCTCCGCACCACCAACAACCACCCCATCCCACATCGCACACTCCCAACCCCACCCACCTCATAATCTTCAATGAGCTTCCTCAGTTCCTCCCTGTAAAGCCGTGCCCCCCTCCACCCTACTCACCCCCTCCGCACCACCAACAACCACCCCATCCCACATCGCACACTCCCAACCCCACCCACCTCATAATCTTCAATGAGCTTCCTCAGTTCCTCCCTGTAAAGCCGTGCCCCCCTCCACCCTACTCACCCCCTCCGCACCACCAACAACCACCCCATCCCACATCGCACACTCCCAACCCCACCCACCTCATAATCTTCAATGAGCTTCCTCAGTTCCTCCCTGTAAAGCCGTGCCCCCCTCCACCCTACTCACCCCCTCCGCACCACCAACAACCACCCCATCCCACATCGCACACTCCCAACCCCACCCACCTCATAATCTTCAATGAGCTTCCTCAGTTCCTCCCTGTAAAGCCGTGCCCCCCTCCACCCTACTCACCCCCTCCGCACCACCAACAACCACCCCATCCCACATCGCACACTCCCAACCCCACCCACCTCATAATCTTCAATGAGCTTCCTCAGTTCCTCCCTGTAAAGCCGTGCCCCCCTCCACCCTACTCACCCCCTCCGCACCACCAACAACCACCCCATCCCACATCGCACACTCCCAACCCCACCCACCTCATAATCTTCAATGAGCTTCCTCAGTTCCTCCCTGTAAAGCCGTGCCCCCCTCCACCCTACTCACCCCCTCCGCACCACCAACAACCACCCCATCCCACATCGCACACTCCCAACCCCACCCACCTCATAATCTTCAATGAGCTTCCTCAGTTCCTCCCTGTAAAGCCGTGCCCCCCTCCACCCTACTCACCCCCTCCGCACCACCAACAACCACCCCATCCCACATCGCACACTCCCAACCCCACCCACCTCATAATCTTCAATGAGCTTCCTCAGTTCCTCCCTGTAAAGCCGTGCCCCCCTCCACCCTACTCACCCCCTCCGCACCACCAACAACCACCCCATCCCACATCGCACACTCCCAACCCCACCCACCTCATAATCTTCAATGAGCTTCCTAAGTTCCTCCCTGTAAAGCCGTGCCCCCCTCCACCCTACTCACCCCCTCCGCACCACCAACAACCACCCCATCCCACATCGCACACTCCCAACCCCACCCACCTCATAATCTTCAATGAGCTTCCTCAGTTCCTCCCTGTAAAGCCGTGCCCCCCTCCACCCTACTCACCCCCTCCGCACCACCAACAACCACCCCATCCCACATCGCACACTCCCAACCCCACCCACCTCATAATCTTCAATGAGCTTCCTCAGTTCCTCCCTGTAAAGCCGTGTCATCATTGTCTGATATTTATCTAGACTCTCAAAATCCTGGCTCTCCCATTGGTATTCAATGGAAGGGTAGGTTGCGTATTCTCTTAGCCAACCTGGTATCTCCTGAAATTGAGATGGGGATGATTAATTCACAGACTTGCTGTTTCGATGTGCCCTACATAAATGTAAATAAAGGTAAGGAGGGTTAGAACAGAGGGTACAATTACAGGGTAAATGATGATTTGGAGGTCTATAATAATAGTTGTGCGGAGTCAGTCAGTGATAGATGTGTGTTGTTAGAGCTGCGTTTTGAAAACATTTACAACACAATGTTATATGTAATCATTTTGAATATATCTCTTCTAAGTCTGTCTTGTAAAACATCGTAATAAGCGTCGTTAACAGAAACAAAAGAAACAAAAAAGATAACTTGGATCGGTTAAAAGATCATGATTCATATAAAATGACACATGTATAATTACACACAAATAAAACAATTCTCCCTGTAAAGCCGTGCCCCCCTCCACCCTACTCACCCCCTCCGTACCACCAACAACCACCCCATCCCACATCGCACACTCCCAACCCCACCCACCTCATAATCTTCAATGAGCTTCCTCAGTTCCTCCCTGTAAAGCCGTGCCCCCCTCCACCCTACTCACCCCCTCCGTACCACCAACAACCACCCCATCCCACATCGCACACTCCCAACCCCACCCACCTCATAATCTTCAATGAGCTTCCTCAGTTCCTCCCTGTAAAGCCGTGCCCCCCTCCACCCTACTCACCCCCTCCGTACCACCAACAACCACCCCATCCCACATCGCACACTCCCAACCCCACCCACCTCATAATCTTCAATGAGCTTCCTCAGTTCCTCCCTGTAAAGCCGTGCCCCCCTCCACCCTACTCACCCCCTCCGTACCACCAACAACCACCCCATCCCACATCGCACACTCCCAACCCCACCCACCTCATAATCTTCAATGAGCTTCCTCAGTTCCTCCCTGTAAAGCCGTGCCCCCCTCCACCCTACTCACCCCCTCCGTACCACCAACAACCACCCCATCCCACATCGCACACTCCCAACCCCACCCACCTCATAATCTTCAATGAGCTTCCTCAGTTCCTCCCTGTAAAGCCGTGCCCCCCTCCACCCTACTCACCCCCTCCGTACCACCAACAACCACCCCATCCCACATCGCACACTCCCAACCCCACCCACCTCATAATCTTCAATGAGCTTCCTCAGTTCCTCCCTGTAAAGCCGTGCCCCCCTCCACCCTACTCACCCCCTCCGTACCACCAACAACCACCCCATCCCACATCGCACACTCCCAACCCCACCCACCTCATAATCTTCAATGAGCTTCCTCAGTTCCTCCCTGTAAAGCCGTGCCCCCCTCCACCCTACTCACCCCCTCCGTACCACCAACAACCACCCCATCCCACATCGCACACTCCCAACCCCACCCACCTCATAATCTTCAATGAGCTTCCTCAGTTCCTCCCTGTAAAGCCGTGCCCCCCTCCACCCTACTCACCCCCTCCGTACCACCAACAACCACCCCATCCCACATCGCACACTCCCAACCCCACCCACCTCATAATCTTCAATGAGCTTCCTCAGTTCCTCCCTGTAAAGCCGTGCCCCCCTCCACCCTACTCACCCCCTCCGTACCACCAACAACCACCCCATCCCACATCGCACACTCCCAACCCCACCCACCTCATAATCTTCAATGAGCTTCCTCAGTTCCTCCCTGTAAAGCCGTGCCCCCCTCCACCCTACTCACCCCCTCCGTACCACCAACAACCACCCCATCCCACATCGCACACTCCCAACCCCACCCACCTCATAATCTTCAATGAGCTTCCTCAGTTCCTCCCTGTAAAGCCGTGCCCCCCTCCACCCTACTCACCCCCTCCGTACCACCAACAACCACCCCATCCCACATCGCACACTCCCAACCCCACCCACCTCATAATCTTCAATGAGCTTCCTCAGTTCCTCCCTGTAAAGCCGTGCCCCCCTCCACCCTACTCACCCCCTCCGTACCACCAACAACCACCCCATCCCACATCGCACACTCCCAACCCCACCCACCTCATAATCTTCAATGAGCTTCCTCAGTTCCTCCCTGTAAAGCCGTGCCCCCCTCCACCCTACTCACCCCCTCCGTACCACCAACAACCACCCCATCCCACATCGCACACTCCCAACCCCACCCACCTCATAATCTTCAATGAGCTTCCTCAGTTCCTCCCTGTAAAGCCGTGCCCCCCTCCACCCTACTCACCCCCTCCGTACCACCAACAACCACCCCATCCCACATCGCACACTCCCAACCCCACCCACCTCATCCTCTTCAATGAGCTTCCTCAGTTCCTCCCTGTAAAGCCGTGCCCCCCTCCACCCTACTCACCCCCTCCGTACCACCAACAACCACCCCATCCCACATCGCACACTCCCAACCCCACCCACCTCATAATCTTCAATGAGCTTCCTAAGTTCCTCTCTGTAAAGCCGTGTCATCATTGTCTGCTATTTATCTAGACTCTCAAAATCCTGGCTCTCCCATTGGTATTCAATGGAAGGGTAGGTTGCGTATTCTCTTAGCCAACCTGGTATCTCCTGAAATTGAGATGGGGATGATTAATTCACAGACTTGCTGTTTCGATGTGCCCTACATAAATGTAAATAAAGGTAAGGAGGGTTAGAACAGAGGGTACAATTACAGGGTAAATGATGATTTGGAGGTCTATAATAATAGTTGTGCGGAGTCAGTCAGTGATAGATGTGTGTTGTTAGAGCTGCGTTTTGAAAACATTTACAACACAATGTTATATGTAATCATTTTGAATATATCTCTTCTAAGTCTGTCTTGTAAAACATCGTAATAAGCGTCGTTAACAGAAACAAAAGAAACAAAAAAGATAACTTGGATCGGTTAAAAGATCATGATTCATATAAAATGACACATGTATAATTACACACAAATAAAACAATTTATCATCTCTTTAATCTGCCTTGTACTCGACATGTGACACTTTGCACTGTAAAGTATACCCTAGCTCTGTACTGCTAGCAGCAATAATACGTCTCTTAGTTAGATCTAACTCCTCTCCTTCTTTTGGGGATAGAACTACACCACCAGCCTCTGTGACCTGATGGGGGAGGGAAGAAATCAGATAATGAAATGAGTTTAAAAGATGCACTATAACAGCTTGACCCCAATCTACCGGAACCCCACCCCCACCCCGCCAACTCACAATTACACTTGCTGCAGCGATATCCCAGATATGCATTGGTGAGAGGGTCATCGGCAGTGTTCTGGGGAGTCGTTGACGTGTGTACAACAGTGCAGCGCTTCCTTGCATTCTCAGTCCATGACATGCTTCTGGCTCTGTAGTTACTGCCGCTATGTTCCGGAGTTTAGTCTGAAACAGTTTGTCACATGGGTTGATTTCAATAGTGAGGTCAGTTTTTTAAAGGAACTGGGCCATCACTGAGATAGGTATAGAGCGAATGGGATGATGAGAGTAAGAAATGTATAACTTGAGAGATGGATAGTGAAAACTGGCTAAGTGACAACTAAAACCAACCTGTATGGTTTGTTCACTTCTCTCCCCTCCCATCTCACAAACAAGTTGTGCTTTAGTCAGCACTTTCTCCCCCGTAACATGAATAGGGAAACCATTTAGTTGGGCTCCACACCCCTTCCTTGCAGTGTAGAGCTTCTTTTGGACTGGGTTGTAGACCACACCAAACTGGACTATTTTCTGTAAGATGATTGGGCTGTGTTAGTGTCTTACTTCCCCCAGGATTTGGGCTTGGGACTTTTTTTTGGTGATTCAGGGGACTGTTTACTACCGGATTGTGCAAAAATTAGCTTGCCCCTAATGATTTCCAGGTTCAGGCTATTTTTGACAATAAATCGTTGCCTTATCAAGCAGTTTCTTGTTTTCGGTTTGTATTTATTCCCCCGGCCCCCCTACTCATTCCCTTATTCTCCTGGTATTAATGGCATATAACATCACCCCAAATTATCCAACAAAAGTCAAAACTTCCTCTTAGAAAAATTAAGTAGGAAAATCTAATCCCGCAAAACCACTTCTTCCCTTTGTTTTTACTTGCAAGATCGCCGACCAGGGGTACAAGATCTCACCTGATAAGTAAAGCCAATTACAATACAAGTATGAGGGAATCGGTGGACGAAGTTCATTGTCCCATCGACCGGGTCTACTATCCAGGTGGGTCGCTCATCAAATGTCACTTTACCTGAGAGAGAGATAGAGAGAGAGAGAGAAGGAGAGAGAGAGATAGAGAGACAGAGAGAGAGGCAGAGAGAGAAAGAGAGAAAGAGAGAGAGAGAGAGAGAGAGAGAGAGAGAGACAGAGAGACAGAGAGACAGAGAGAGACCGACCCCCACATACCACACTCAGAGACAGTTTCCTCTCCTATAAAGTTGTGTGAGGGGAACTCCACAGCGATTCTGTCCATTATCAACTTTTCTATCGCTTTATCCGTTTCTATAGAAAATAAGAACGTAGTAAGAACATTGTTAGCCTTGATAAAACGTGATACATGAGTGATACCAAACTCTCTTTTGGCAATAACCTCGTTTTAGATATCGCAATTTTGGACCTCTAAAAAATTTTACCATAAGACTGATTACTCAACAACCGTAGGTGGGTTCAATATGAAGAGAGGCTTGCCTGTTATAGTTAGAACACAACAAGAAGAGGGAGGGAGAGAGGGAGAAAGACAGATACATGTTACCTAAAACATGTAAAAACATGTAAAATATTCAGGAGATCTTTACCTGTTACGACATCTGAGGAGGATAACTTTTCCTCCACCGTCTTTTTTCCATTGAAACCAGTCATAAAAAGCACCCCTGCCTCTTTCACAAGGGATATGGCCAGCGCATATTCCTCGTTGAACTCAGACATAGCGCTAACATTGGTGGTAGTAAGGGAATGAGGTTAAGGAGAAAATAAAAAGTTAACTCTGTTAACTCAATAACTACCATTATTTTTTCATTCTACTGTCAACGTATTACGTGGTTGTTGTACAATGTACATGTCAGTAGTATCGGGTGGTAATGTCATGTGAATGTATTTGATTGTAGTAAGTCAAGTGTTTCACCACACGGCTGTAATTAGTAAAATGAACATGTAGGTATATGATGTCTTTTATACTAATGTACAATGCAAAAATGGATTTATATTGTACTCAAGTGTACAATGTAAATCAGGGAATAGCACACTGCAATTAGCTGAATTGTCCTGGGTGTGTATTTTAATAGGGTAGTAAGTGAGAGAGAGAGAGAGAGAGAGACAGAGACAGAGAGACAGAGAGACAGAGACAGACAGAGACAGACAGAGAGAGAGAGAGAGAGACAGAGAGAAAGACAGAGACAGAGAGAGAGACAGAGAGAGAGACAGAGACAGACAGAGGAACATGATTTTACCTCTTGTAGATACTGTGAGGGAGGTACGAAGGTGGAACTACGTTTCTGTTGTTGAATCTTGTACTGGCGGACTGCCTGAACGAAGAGAAGTGAGAAAACTTTATTTCTCTTTACTTTACTTAATATTTAGATCTAACATCTAGTATGATAATACAAACACGTCATATATCCAATGTTATTACCGCATCAATCTAGGTAGATCCAGGCTACAACTCCGTACATACACTCCTCAATGCCATTACCCAATTAAATTCAATTTAATGTTGTTAGATGTAGTTGCTGTGGCATGTGTAGTGTGTGTGAGTGTGGTAATTTAGTAGAACTGCAAAGTGTACTACTCTACTTCTTTTATCCAGTACTATCCTATATCTCTCCGTGTGTGTACTGTGTATAGCTTTTGTCTGTACAGAGCTGCTAGATGTGCAGGCAATTAGTGAGAGAGGAGACACACTCACACACACGTAAATAGCATTTCCAGCAATAATAATGAAGTGAATAATGAACATAATGTGCAGACTACATTTTGCGTGAAACTGAGGCAGGAGAATGAAGCACAATAGGGAATTTAGTTTTCTCCCAACCCCCTTATTACTCACGTATTCTCAAACCCCACTTACCCCCACCGCCCCACTAAAGTATTCCAACTTACAGCAAGAGCGTGAGCATGTTGTTCTCCGGTAACAGGAACAAGTAATCGAGGCCCCACCACGTCAACCCGTCAGAATGATTTCACCAAATGTTTCATGAGCCCATACTCTGCACTAAATACCCTCTCCCAGCCTGAGGCAATAATTGTAAAGCAAACACAAATCGGTGTTCATTAAGCAGAGGGACAAATAAAGATTAATGATTTCAGATTTGTAAGATAGAAACGATCGACAGTCTGTCAAGCTAACATAGTCAATTGCAATAGCACGACTGTGGTTTACAATACCTGGAGGTAAATCTGATTTCTCATTAGGATGGTTCCAGTGGCAGGTATCAGTTAGAATGTGCCGGTAATAAACCCGTCCTGTTCCTGGTTGAACCCTCACCTCCCAATCTGGGTCTGATTCACTCTGGTCCATTTCTCATTCATTTCTCATCCTTTAACAAAGGGAATGTTATCATGAATTATGGAAACAATATGATCGGAAACAATGCAGCCAGGACTCGTGGCCCCGGCGCCTACCGTCTGGGACCTGGGGCGCCCCATTCATTTAGTTTGGGGACGAAACCTCCCAAATATTAGACCCTAATNNNNTAACAATCAATTTATATATAGGCACACTGTGGTAATAAATTAAACATACAATAAATTAATATCTATACTACTGGAATAATATGGTGTAATCGTCTTCCCACGATAACCCCTGAGGCTCACGATCAGAGTTTTGAGGAGGCA
>AVPN01000008.1:131440-147808 GCA_000695325.1 Pleurobrachia bachei | reverse complement strand
ATTTAGTGACATCCTCGGGGGAAAGGGTTTTGGTCACTAAATCGGGGTGGCCACTAAATCGGGGTCAAATACCTTTAATTTCCTATATCGGGGGAAATTTATCCTGTCACAAAATCGGGATGTCACTAAATCGGGGGTCACTAAATCGGGGTCCGACTGTACTAGAATTGTTGAGATCATGATAACCTATAGATTTCTACAGGTAACGCTACAATTTTCTACAAGATGTTCGATGATACTCCATGTCGTATTTACCTTGATAAACCGATAGTAGTAGTTTTTATCGTAGAACGTTCTCTTCCTATCAATATGTTCCATCACACGTCCCTCAATGAGTCTCTCTCCATAGTGGACACCTTCTTGTCGATCCCCAGCTAGACCAACATTGATCAGCCACGCTACAAAGTCCTCACCAGTAAACACCTCCTGGTAGGTGTGCCCTAGAGTCCTGGGAGGAGAAATATAAACATGTGTGTTAGAGATACGAGAGTCTTAGGAGTTAGGATTCAGAGTCCTTTGCATGTGTCAGAGACATGAGAAGATAAAAAGACGTTATGGCCAGGAAGGACTCTCTAAGAGAGTCTAGAGAGTGTCTTCAGCTGTCAGGCTCTTACCACGGTTCTCACATGTTTTGAAAGAAATGAGAATGTGTTCAAGAGAATGCTCTGACATCTCTTGATCAGCCTTGTTGGTACTTAGTATACGTACCCGATAATTTCCTGACTGATTGCAGAGATACAGGCTGTCTGGTGGTACCTTGCGAAGCGCTGGCAAAACTGAATTATCTCCGGCTGGATTGAATCAAGCTGAAAATATGGTGCTCGTGATCGAAACTTGCCTAACGGCCCCCTCCCCGATCTTTCTACAACACTTGAAAGTTAAATTCATAGTTGAGTTCCCCAGTGGTTACACCGTGAAGTTTTCCATCATTGAATTACCTTGGCTACCATTGCATTGGTTACCATTGGTTACCTTAAGTTACCTTTAGTTACCATGGGTTACCATTAGTTACCTCCAGTTACCATTGGTTACTACTGGATACCATCCGTTACCATGGGTTACCTTGGGGAGGAGCAGTTCATCATTATCCCTGACCATGAGCCGTTGACATATCTCCTCTCGTATACTCATTGTTCTGTTTTTAATCTCGTTCATTGGAGTTCCAAACACAACAGCCAGCATTACACCTACAGTATATTGGGGTCATATAGATGAAACATACCTAATTAAACCACCCCTAGATTATGTATTACACCTACGGTAAATACTAAATATTTTGAGTATCCGGTAATCGGTATATTGTATAAGTACCCTATCTTGAGCAAATGCTCTGGCCACGGTTCTGATCTCGGTCAGGCAAATGGTCTGACACTATCTTACCGGGGGCTCCATCCCAACGTACCATTGAAAAGCCACAAGTTGTGCTGGATTAGAACGGAAGCTACGAAGGGTTTACTCCTCATACTGGTATCTCCCAGACCCCAAATCGTGACAATAGCCGTTATTAGGGTCATAATCACTGTTATAAATCCTACTATCTGTAAAGGAAAGGTGGTGTTAAATAGGAATAATAAATCCTACTATCTGTGAGAAATTAGGTGTTGTTAATTTATAGGAATAATAAATCCTACTAGTACTATCTGTGAGTAAAGTGTTGTTAAATAGGAATAATAAATCCTACTATCTGTAAAGGAAAGCCAGGATTGGATTTATGCAATCACGTCGCGCCCCTCATGTTCGTGCGCCCGTAGGGCGATCCCCTCCGGGGTTTGCCCGCTACGCGGGCAATGCAATCACGTTGGTATGCTATTGTCTTGGTAATGACTTCGTAACCAAACTATTGTCATCTTTCTTTTTTGACAGATCTCTACCTAATAAAATCAACGGTTGTGTCCAGCTGGCGGTATACAAAACATTTGCCTAGCCAGACTGTGTTTCATGCGCCCCGCAGGGTTACGAACACAACAATAAAACATTATTATCATTACCTCAAATCTGCTGAAATCTCGTTCACTCAGCATGGTTTCATCTCCTTGATTGCTCATACTCGTTCTACCCTGTAATCAGTGAAGCATGAACCGACCGAATCAGAAAATACCGGTCCCTGATTGGCTGATGACCAGTAACATGGCCTAAATAAAGATTTCTGATTGACTGTTTACTTATTTCGGTACAGTGAAGTTTGGTTTGGTTGGGTTTGCACATCTACCAGGACACCCAAATATTTGCCAGGCACAGACTGAAATTAGCGCATACGGTTCGGAGAGGGCAGTTTTTTGTGAGACAACAAAGGATTTGCACAACAAAAGATCGGCACGGTGGGGTAGACCCCACCCATTACTCAAAAGGGCACGCAAGGACAATGATATTGATATCAATCAAATTAATCACAGCGCTGGTAAGCACTCGGGGGCCATCAATACCATTTTATTGTTGTGGAAGTTCCTAAGGTCGGTTGATAGTTCAGTTGTTATCCCCTCGTCACTCACATCTCTCCCAGCACCAGCAGTAGGGCTGTTGTTCTTGAAGGAATCGTACTGCCACCGCTGTACTACCGCCCTGTATAGATATTATATTGTCAAAACTATAGGTTACAAGACAAACACAGATTCAGTCAACATTTTTGTTTTAACATAGGAGCCGGCGATATCCCAATTTATATTTTCGATTCGATATCGATATTTTTTTTGCCGATCAAAAATTTTCGATTCCAGGCTGTCTGGTGGTACCTTGCGAAGCGCTGGCAAAACTGAATTATCTCCGGCTGGATTGAATCAAGCTGAAAATATGGTGCTCGTGATCGAAACTTGCCTAACGGCCCCCTCCCCGATCTTTCTACAACACTTGAAAGTTAAATTCATAGTTGAGTTCCCCAGTGGTTACACCGTGAAGTTTTCCATCATTGAATTACCTTGGCTACCATTGCATTGGTTACCATTGGTTACCTTAAGTTACCTTTAGTTACCATGGGTTACCATTAGTTACCTCCAGTTACCATTGGTTACTACTGGATACCATCCGTTACCATGGGTTACCTTGGGGAGGAGCAGTTCATCATTATCCCTGACCATGAGCCGTTGACATATCTCCTCTCGTATACTCATTGTTCTGTTTTTAATCTCGTTCATTGGAGTTCCAAACACAACAGCCAGCATTACACCTACAGTATATTGGGGTCATATAGATGAAACATACCTAATTAAACCACCCCTAGATTATGTATTACACCTACGGTAAATACTAAATATTTTGAGTATCCGGTAATCGGTATATTGTATAAGTACCCTATCTTGAGCAAATGCTCTGGCCACGGTTCTGATCTCGGTCAGGCAAATGGTCTGACACTATCTTACCGGGGGCTCCATCCCAACGTACCATTGAAAAGCCACAAGTTGTGCTGGATTAGAACGGAAGCTACGAAGGGTTTACTCCTCATACTGGTATCCCCCAGACCCCATATAGTGACAATAGCCGTTATGAGAGTCATAATAACCGTGATAAATCCTACTATCTGGGGGAAAGGTGGTGTTAAATAGGAATCATAAATCCTACTATCTGTGAGAAATTAGGTGTTGTTAATTTATAGGAATAATAAATCCTACTAGTACTATCTGTGAGTAAAGTGTTGTTAAATAGGAATAATAAATCCTACTATCTGTAAAGGAAAGCCAGGATTGGATTTATGCAATCACGTCGCGCCCCTCATGTTCGTGCGCCCGTAGGGCGATCCCCTCCGGGGTTTGCCCGCTACGCGGGCAATGCAATCACGTTGGTATGCTATTGTCTTGGTAATGACTTCGTAACCAAACTATTGTCATCTTTCTTTTTTGACAGATCTCTACCTAATCAAATCAACGGTTGTGTCCAGCCGGCGGTATACAAAACATTTGCCTAACCAGACTGTGTTTCATGCGCCCCGCAGGGTTACGAACACAACAATAAAATATTATTATCATTACCTCAAATCTGCTGAAATCTCGTTCACTCAGCATGGTTTCATCTCCTTGATTGCTCATACTCGTTCTACCCTGTAATCAGTGAAGCATGAACCGACCGAATCAGAAAATACCGGTCCCTGATTGGCTAATGACCAGTAACATGGCCTAAATAACGATTTCTGATTGACTGTTTACTTATTTCGGTACAGTGAAGTGAGATTTTTGTGAGACAACAAAGGATTTGCACAACAAAAGATCGGCACGGTGGGGTAGACCCCACCCATTACTCAAAAGGGCACGCAAGGACAATGATATTGATATCAATCAAATTAATCACAGCGCTGGCAAGCACCCGGGGCCTACCATTTTATTGTTGTGAAAGTTCCTAAGGTCGGTTGATAGTTCAGTTGTTATCCCCTCGTCACTCACATCTCTCCCAGCACCTCCAGCAGTAGGGTTGGTGTTCTTGAAGGAATCGTACTGCCACCGCTGTACTACCGCCCTGTATAAATATTAGATTGTTAAAACTAGGTTACAAACACAGATTCAGTCGACATCTTAGTTCTAACATAACTTCAAACTTATAAATGGACTTGTTTTTGGCATGTCCCGACAGGGTACAAGTACTCAACAAGGTCGAAACCCTGGAGTAGTATCGTACAACGTGAAACAATTAGCGGTTTCAGAGAACTGCTTGTTTCACTTTGTACGATAATTTCATATTTAGTTACCCGATATGTTGTGAGATGCGAGGTAGGATACTGAGTACTATCCCCATCACCAGCAAACATATCTTCGTAGCTACAAACTCTGTTGATAAGCTGTTATAGTAGGCCCAGAAATACCTGACACGTGTGAAAATTGTGTCACATAAGGGATGTATTATTTGGACCCATTATCGAGGGAACACAGCACCCGGAGCATTTGTTATCGATTAACATAATAATGATATCGCTATGATTTCAATAATATCACTTACTTGTCTTTATCATCCTTTATATTCTTTATCGACTGCGAAGTTAACGTCATGAGTCCAAGAACCGTGAGGGGGACACTGAAAACACAACAACGTCGATTAAACAGTTATGATTTGCCTAGCTAGACTGTGTAAAGAAGGGTTAGAACATAACAAGTTGGCTTGATAATTGGTGTATGAACATCTCTAGAGCTAGCACGGTTTAGACACCGTTTAGAGTCTGTGTCAGTGTGTAAGACTAAACTGGCTGAATAAGACACCGTGTATAGCACAGCTTAGGTACAGTTTAAGAGCGCTGTAAGCCTGAAATGTCTTGGGCCTTGATCTAGCCCTTCATAACCTTAGAATGATTCTGTAAAAGGAATATTTTCGTTAGGTTAGCTAGACCACGGTCCATTCCGTACAGTTGTGTCACAACAGTTCCCATGCGACATATTGCTATTCTTCTCATTTGAATGTAGTACTGTAGCAAGTTGCTTTTTGTCATTGTGTAGTGACCCGGAAATGTAGGGCCATACTTTACCAGCAGCTGTGTATGTATAATATTCAGCGTCCATTGTTAACTTTTATAATTCTAGATCCGAAGTCTACTTGTATCATTAACTTGTTTTATTTTCAGTTTCCGAATTGTAACATGGTGGTATTTGAATACATTGAGTTCCCCCCACACGGTTCCATCTTCCAGAACGCAACTAAAACCACAACCATCACCCTTGATATTACTTTTGGAAGCTCAAGTCTCCTACTCTGCATCCTTTCAATCCCGCTGAACTGTACTGTGATTCTACTAAAACGCAGATCAAGACGGTGGACTTTAGCAAACACTTTGTTCTGTATCCAGGCGATTGGGTTTGTGGCTTTCATGTTTTCCACCCTGCCCCTTGTCTACAAGCTCCTATCTCCCAGTTTCCATGGTGATTCAGAGAGAAATGCAAGTGTTGTCGAGGGGATGGTGACAGCATTCCGCCAATACATCCGAGCATCTTTGGTGATGATCAATTTGATACTATCTCTGACAAGGATGCTGAAAATCAGAGACGAGTTCCGAGAGATTAAGACACGGTGGGTGGTGTTATTCAGTGTTCTCTACAGCGTTGTTATGGCAACCATCCTAACTCATCGATCAGTGTGGGGCAACAGTGGAAACAGGAAATACATAACTTTGACACAAAATGTCCAGACCGTTTCTACAACTCCAACGAACTATAAGATAGGATTCGATGTTGCGAGTTTCTTTATTATTCTCATAGTCACCAATCTGACCTCCCTCTTGTGCACCCTGTACTCAGTCCACCTGCTCAGGAAAAAGCCTAGTGTGGCTAATAATGACAGAGGAAGGAGGATAACAAGGGCATGCAGGATACTTCTAGTTATGAATTCTGTTGAAATTTTCAATATTGGGTTGACCTGCCTTATCTGGGGATTCATCACACGATCTAGTGAGATGGATTTGGATTCAATTCGCTGGTTAGCTGCCTTGGTTTTCTTCACAGCAGGTCCGATGGATTTGGTGACGTCAGTCAGTACTCCCGCGGTGATACTGGGTTTTGGGTATACCCGACAGGAGGTGTTTATAGCCATGAGAGGTGTAAGTAGAACAAGGGTTGGTGTTTCAAGCACCACTCTTTAGGGGGGTGTCAGTAGAACAAGGGTTGGTGCTTCAAGCACCACTCTTTAGAGGGGTGTCAGTAGAAGGATTGGTGTTTCAAGCACCACTCTTTAGAGGGGTGTCAGTAGAAGGGTTGGTGTTTCAAGCACCACTCTATAAAGATGTATAATTTACCATGACACTTTAGCCTGTTTGACACTGTTTGAATGCATGATTCCTCCCTTGCTGCCGTACTACTATTTTGCGCTAAATATAAATTGTGTTTTACCGCTTTGGATTTTATTTCAATTTGTTTCAAACTTTTCAATTTTGTTTCAAACTTTTCAACACTACTTTAAACAAATTAATTTGAGTTTGCATCTGAAATTGGTCAACTTAAACCGGATCTAGAGCCATTTTAGTGGCAACGGGCAGGCTCGAACGAGCAGTTTTCTTCTGGAGATAGCATGACGTCATTATGATAGCTTAACTAGGTGAAAGACGGGCAGCACATGGTTCGAATTGCCCCAGTGGTTCGTTTTGCCCCCGTCTACCCTATTAATGGACTTGTTTGTGGAATGTCCCGACAGGGTACAGGTACTCAACAAGGTCGAAACCCTGGAGTAGTATCGTACAACGTGAAACAAGCGGTTTCAGAGAACTGTTTGTTTCACAGTTCACTTTGTACGATAATTTCATATTTAGTTACCCGACGTGTTGTGAGATACGAGGTAGGATACTAAGTACTATCCCCATCACCAGCAAACATATCTTTGTAGCCACAAACTCTGTTGACAGGCTGTTGTAATAGGCCCAGAAATACCTGACACGTGTGGGAAATTACATTACTTGGACTCATTACCAAGGGAATACAGCACCCGGAGCATTTGCAGTCGATTACAATAGTAATAATAATGATATTGCTATTATCTCAATAATATCACTTACTTGTCTTTATCATCCTTTATATTCTTTATGGACTGCGAAGTTAGTGTCATGAGCCCCAGGACAGTGAGAGGGACACTGAAAACACAACAATTTCAATTAAACAGTTATGATTTGCCTAGCTAGACTGTGTAAAGAAGGGTTAGAACATAACAAGTTGGCTTGATAATTGGTGTATGAGCATCTCTAGAGCTAGCACGGTTTAGACACCGTTTAGAGTCTTAACTGTGTCAGTGTGTAAGACTAAACTGGCTGAATAAGACACCGTTTATAGCACAGCTTAGGTACAGTTTAAGAGCGCTAAAGCCTGAAATGTCTTGGGCCTTGATCTAGCCCTTCATAACCTTAGAATGATTCTGTAAAAGGAATATTTTCGTTAGGTTAGCTAGACCACGGTCCATTCCGTACAGTTGTGTCACAACAGTTCCCATGCGACATATTGCTATTCTTCTCATTTGAATGTAGTACTGTAGCAAGTTGCTTTTTGTCATTGTGTAGTGACCCGGAAATGTAGGCCGTAGGGCCATACTTTACCAGCAGCTGTGTATAATATTCAGCGTCCATAATTGTTATCTTTTATAATTCTAGATCCGAATTGTTAGATCCGAAGTCTACTTGTATCATTAACTTGTTTTATTTTCAGTTTCCGAATTGTAACATGGTGGTATTTGAATACATTGAGTTCCCCCCACACGGTTCCATCTTCCAGAACGCAACTAAAACCACAACCATCACCCTTGATATTACTTTTGGAAGCTCAAGTCTCCTACTCTGCATCCTTTCAATCCCGCTGAACTGTACTGTGATTCTACTAAAGTCAAGGCGCCGCCAGTGGACTTTAGCAAACACTTTGTTCTGTATCCAGGCAGTTGGATTTGTGATTTTCATGTTTTCAACCCTGCCCCTTGTCTACAAACTCCTATCTCCCAGTTTCCATGGTGATTCACTTTCAGAGAGAAATGCAAGTGTTGTCGAGGGGATGGTAACAGCATTTCGTCAATACATCCGAGCATCTCTGGTTATGATCAATTTGATACTATCACTAACAAGAATGCTGAAAATCAGAGATGAGTTTCGAGAGATTAAAATTCGGTGGGTGGTGTTGTTTAGTGTTCTCTACAGCGTTGTTATGGTAACCATCCTAACTCATCGATCAGTGTGGGGCAACAGTGGAAACAGGAAATACATAACTTTGACACAAAACGTCCAGACCGTTTCTACAACTCCAACGAACTATAAGATAGGATTCGATGTTGCGAGTTTCTTTATTATTCTCATTGTCACCAACCTGACCTCTCTCTTGAGCACACTGTACTCAGTCCACCTGCTCAGGAAAAAGCCTAGTGTGGCTAATAATGACAGAGGAAGGAGGATAACGAGGGCTTGCAGGACTCTTCTAGTGATGAATTCTGTTGAAATATTTAACATTGGGTTGACCTGTCTTATCTGGGGTCTCGTCGCACGATCAGGTGAGATGGATTTGGATTCAATTCGCTGGTTAGCTGCTTTAGTGTTTTTTACCGCTGGTCCGATGGATTTGGTGACGTCAGTCAGTACTCCCGCGGTGATACTGGGTTTTGGGTATACCCGACAGGAGGTGTTTATAGCCATGAGAGGTGTGAATAGGAGGGTTGGTGTTTCAAGCACCACTCTTTAGAGGGGTGTCAGTAGAAGGGTTGGTGCTTCAAGCACCACTCTTTAGGGGTGTTAGTAGAAGGATTGGTGTTTCAAGCACCACTCTATAAAGATGTACAATTTACCATGACACTTTACCCTGTTTGACACTGTTTGACACTGTGTGAATGCATGATTCCTCCCTTGCTGCCGTACTACTATTTTGCGCTAAATATAAATTGTGTTTTACCGCTTTGGATTTTATTTCAATTTGTGAACAAATGTTTGAGTACTTACACAGTTAGTAGAGTTAGTAGAATCCACACGGCTCTCCTCAGATATTGCTGTTGTAGTCTCGATCCCTCAGCAAGAGATAAACACAGTAGGTAGCTGCAACCGAACAAACAATACATGGACTGAAAACGGAGGTGATTTGGAAAACCCCCTTTTCTAAGATATCACAGTTTGATTTTATAAATTCACAGCTGCCAAACAGAAACACTGATCTTCGCGAACTTTCTGTGTTTTAACAGATTTGTTGCGAATTAAAACTGTGAATCAAGAACTAAATGATGCTTTAGTCACAGAACAGTTTTTTGTATCCCTCTCTACTTACGGATGATGCGGTTCTGCCATAAGCGGCATATTTCATTGTCTGGTTAACAGTTCTTGTCATCGTGTCATCAATCTTGATAGACGACCAAAGTAGCACCATAACACTGTGTAGTATCTGGGAGGGGGCATGATACCATAACACTGTGTAATATTTGGGCGGGATCAGGGGTAGAAAATAAACTAGTCAAAACCGAAATGGCGTTACTGGTGGAGCAGATAACGGGTGTTTTACAAAGTTGGATCGCATGGATTACCCAGTAAAAAAATGTTTGTGTCAGCCCAATTGGTTTGTAACATACCAGACAGATACACTGAGCAATGAGTATCCGATAGAGAATCCGCTGCCATCGTTTCAGATAAAGTAGCACCAACAACAACCACAACTGTGTGAAAGTAAAGTATGGTAAATGATTAGGGAGTCCATACTATTGACCCTCAATTGGGGAGATTCCGAGATTATCTCGTGCCGTCACAAGCAATGTAACGGCACAACTATAGCTCACAACTATAGCTGGTATGGTCATATTTTGTGACAAGGAGACTACCACGCCAAGAAACCCGCTCCTGATTGCCCCGACGGATCAACGATCAACTAAATCTAAAATCAGTAATCGGAACTACATCTTACCGCAACAACGAGAGTGCAGTATCCGATATACTTCTCTACAACATCAATAACTGCAGTCAGCTCCCCGCTTTGTAGGGCACACGTTGTAATGTAGTAGAGGGAGAGAAGAAGGGTACTGACGGGAGCGAAACAGATCGTTGTTACTGTTACTATCGTGGCAAACTGAGGGGAGATGGTTAATTTTATGAAGGAGCAATCAAATCTGAGCGATCAAAAGGGGGTCTCATGGCGCCGTCAGGCAGCGGTTTATTGAGCTTGGGTAAATAAGGTTCCAAATAAAACACCTCTCTTACCACCTGAATAGTGAGACACTTACAATTGGAGTATACATCTCGTAAAGACTAGCCAGAATTACAACAGTTGGTGATACCGGCAACGTTCCTGAAAGATGTTAAGTGTTTTATGTTATTTGAGGGGGGGGGGGCGCTGAGGACCAAATAACTTGTGAAATCATTTGAAATGAGTCATTCGCCTCACTGAACTATATGGCAGCACCTGGGTCTTGCGCCACCAGACAGCCCTGATCCGGCCAAAACAATTGAACATGTTACTATCCACTCACCATAAAGGTAGAAGAGTACACTTGTGTCACTGTCCATTCCATTATTGGAGGTGTTGGAAGGATTGAAGGACTTTAGAGCTTCGTAGGCACCACTTAGTAACAGAGGAGATAACCCGCTGATATTGGGGGGTGGGGATGGTGTTAGGGAAAATGGGAAACGATTGATCTAGACTAAAAATGGATGGTGATGTACTGGTAATTCTAGTAGAAATGGATGGAAACACTGTCAACAGATAGCACGCAAGCACCTCTCAGACCAATGCTCTGACAGAGCATTGGCCTGTTAGGAAGTAACCAGGAAGGAGGGACGAGGAGCCCACGAAGGATCCAGTGACTCAACTTTACTTACAGTTTGATAACAGTAACACCAGCGATAACGATACAAGACCGGGAGGTTAGGTGGTTATTAGCACTTCCAACCATCACCAGCCCCGTATACACCAGAGACAACTGAAAATAGGGGTCGAGTTTAGTTTGGAGCGTGATTAAATGTGCCAACTGCTGCATGTTTTATTGGGTTCGTTGCTCAGCAACCAATGTACCAACAGGAACCGACCGAAACAAGTAAACAACCAATCAGAAGTCATTATTTAGGTCACGTGACTTGTTATCAGTCATTCAGGTACCAGCATTTTCTGATTCGGTCGGTTCATGTTTAGCAACCAATATACTTACCGGAGGGATGGTGCTAGAAAGTTGACTGAGGAATGTCTCCCCAAAGTTAGCCTGGAAGTTAACTACCCCAACGGGAGATTCCTTGTCCTGAACAGAATCAAACAAGTTGGATCGGTTCTATCATAGCCATGATTATATACAGTGAAATTTTGGTGCATGAAAGAAGTAGACTTCAATCTAGACCCCATTTTATATTTTGAAATTGCACTGAGATCGGGCCAGCACTGCCAAACCTAGTACTACTACTAACCGGACAAATGACCCTACGGAACAGTCGAATTACCACACCAAGCAGAACTGCTAGGATGACGGGCTGAATAAGTGTCCTGAGAAATGCAAACAGCACCGATTTGGGCCATTTTAGGGACAACTGAAAAGAGAGAGTTCAGGATTTTAGTCACACTCCCTCAAGAGCTCTCTCAACTATTATCTCTTCTCATCTTCCATCTACCCTAGACCCTCTCTCTTGACTAGCCTCACCGGTGGGCTGGGAGGGGGGGGGGGCTCACGGGCTGGGGTTGGTGAATGGTGGGGTTATGGTACCTCTCTTGGCCATCTCACTGAGGGTGGGGTAACGTATGTTATCTCACCTCTTTGTTCCTCTTTAGCTCCATAATAAACAACACAAGAGGAACTATTGTGACATAGGACAGCAGTAAGGTGACTGTAAGGTAAGCCTCGTAATGTTCATCTGAACTCTTGGTCGAATTGGTAGAGTTCCGGAATAGTGCTTTCACTGGAGTAGGAGGGAGACATTTTACAAATTTGGCAAGTTCCTGCCATTTGCGGCAAACTAAATAACTGTTTCAGGGAGAATGGCTTACCTAGTACATACCTTACCTTTTTATAGGTGGAATTTCTCATACCTACAGGAAAATTTAGAATTTAGATTCTTAGTTCTTACCTAAAGGAAGTCCCACACCGTAATCGTTACTGTAAACCATACTGGCCGCACAAAGGAACACTGCCGACCTGGAAAGTCGAGAACATATCTTAATTAACCTAGACTTAGTAATTAACTAATCTCGAGACGCAGTACTTACCAAGGTACGGCCCTGCTGTTTCTGATAACATAAAGTCCGATACCCACACACACGGAAAACAAGAATGACTTCACTGAACAAATTCCAATAATGAAGAAACTTGTTTGAGATGTCAGCTTGTTAAAATCCAGGGACAGCACCTGTGAAAAGGAAGTTTTAAATTTGATCAGAAACACCGGCCGGCCAAAAACAATGAGTCATTGTTTCAGCACAAAATGAACAAGAACAACTAAATAAATTGCAATAGGTATCGTTTATCACACACCATTTTTGGTAATTTATTTGAAATAATTTAGGTACTGATATATACCTGGTGCAGGACCCCCGCTGGTAGGGCAATATTGAAAACGTAGGAAGCCAGGACATTCTTGCTACGAGCTGTGGGGAGAATTCCAAACTTTCCACACAGATAACCACCTGGAGGAAACGCTGTCAGAGCATTGGCCTGACAAGGAAGCAGAGACATTAGGCATGGCGACGTGCCGTACTGAACTGTATGACGGCGCTCAGATGGGGTCGGCGGCGCCAGACAGCCTGTCAGTAGAGCGCCGTCTGAGACAGGTACTGTACGAGTTGGTTCCAAAAAACATACAGACAGAGGGGTAGAGTTGAGGGGAAGAAGAGATTATTGGTTTAGAACTTACACAGTATCAGAAGGGTGGTGGTAAGGAAGTATGGATAGAAACTGAGGCAAGCAGTTTGAACCAGGCAGGAAGAGTTTTGTATTGATTGCCCGTCAGTACAGATTATCCCCAAATTGTGGTGGGCTAAAACAGGAAAAGTTGGTTAATTTAGGGATAAATTAGAGATATCTGTTATCTTGAATATATGAACCTTCCTTCTTCTATTCTGGACAAAAAATTAACGCAGGAGTCAGGACCCTTCTTCTTACCCATTCAATATTTCAATCAAGTACAAAAATAAAAAGACACGAACAGTACGACAAGCAAAGAAAGGGAGAAAGAAAGCTGCTTTTCTGTAGGTAACTTGATAGTATTTGTAGCAGCTTTTATCTGAGCTAGTTCACTTTACTCATGGTAGTAGTACTGCTTTATCTAAACTCACTACTTCGCCTCGATTCATTATTACGTTCATAGTTACCGCTTCAGTTGCTGTATCAACTGTTGTCTGTTGAGTCCCTTGAGTGGTGGACGTGCTGGGGCCGGGCGCCTAATAAACGTGCAGGTCATCCTCCAGACGCAGCAATCACAAACAAACGTCTCCCAAAAATCATGATTTGCTTTAATAGGTCCTTGGAGTTGCCCCTAACCCATCCAATCAGGGACACAACATGAACAAAATGCACACGACAGACGACCATCCGTTACATTAGGCAGCGGTTGGCCTTCACGCTACTTAGAACAACTGTTATCAGCTTGAGAGGGCATAGAGGCAATAAACTCACTGCAACGAGGCAGTATAAGAGCGAGCTCAATGACATTAACCTTTTATATAATAACTTTAATTCTACCAAATTTAATCAATTTTAATCAATGCAATAATTTATTAATCTTCTCCCCCATGAGACTGAGAGACCGCGATATGTTTATATTGATATTGTTATTAGTCCCTCGCAATCGTGTATTTTTTTGGGAAATTTTGGGTGACAATTCACCACCGGTTCCAATATGACCCTAATGGTCCCCAAAATCATATCCTAAAATTCGAAGACTCTACGACCACCAGATGACCTTCATAATTGGGCTTAATTGGGTATAGGGGGGGGTGGCATGGTATCTCACCTCTTTGTTCCTCTTTAGCTCCATAATAAACAGAACAAGAGGAACTATTGTGACATATGACAGCAGCAAGGTTACTGTCAGGTACGCTTCATAGTGTTCATCTGAACTCTTGGTTGAGTTAGTGGAGTTTCGGAATAATGCTTTTACTGGGGGAGGAGGAAGACATTTTACAACTCTCTGACAGTGACAACTATTACTATCGATATTGTCCCTACAAAATGCGGAAAACTTGAGGGGTGGTAAACTAAGTAACTAATTGTTTAACAAGGGAGAAGGAATTACTATTCCTATAAGCTAGAGGACTAAGAGGTTTGATGCCAGAAGGAAACTTTAGATTCGTACCCTGTCAGTTCTTACCTAAAGGAAGACCCACTCCGTAATCGTTGCTGTAAACCACACTGGCCGCACAGAGGAACACTGCCGACCTGGAAAATATACTTAATTAACAAATCAATTAATTAATCACTTAATTACTTAACTAACAACTTTTTTCTTCCTCTGTGCGGCATTAGGCATATTCCCCTTTTTTCCAACGGTCTAACATTGCTACGTAGTCTAGTCATTGAGTAGTCATAGAGTACTCACCAAGGTACGGCTCTGCTGTTCCGGATCACATACAGCCCAATACCCACACAAACAGAGAACAAGAATGATTTCACTGAACAAATCCCAATAATGAAGAAGCTTGTTTGGGATGTCAACTTGTGAAAATCCAGGGACAACACCTGTGAAAAGGAGCACACGATAGAATTAGAAACACTGGCCATCAAAATCGGTGCGTCATTGTTTCTGCAAAACTAAATAAATCACAATTTTATCACAAACCATTTGCTCAGATCTAGGTAATATGTAATTTATTTGAAAGACTTTACCTGGTGCAGGACCCCCGCCGGTAGAGCAATATTGAAGACGTAGGAGGCGAGGACATTCTTGCTACGAGCTGTGGGGAGAATTCCAAACTTTCCACACAGATAACCACCTGGAGGAAAAACTGTCAGAGAATTGGCCTGGACAGGAGGAAACAGAGATATTCCTCTGGGAGAGAAGGAGAGATGAGGGCAACTCTCAGAGGGGATGGAAGTAGGGTTGAGAAGTAAGAATGATGGGTCAAATGTTGGCATATGCTACAGGCCCTTTTGCGGTGTGGCGCGGCAGTGCAAAAGAGGGGATTGCAGCGCGTTCCAAGGTCAAATGGTGGATTGGTAATGATAGGGGGTTTAGAACTTACACAATATCAGTAGGGTGGTGGTAAGAAAGTATGGATAAAGTTAAAAATTTTAACCAAGGGACAGGCTAGAAGGCCGTGTACTAGCTAAGATATCCTTCGTGCCTTACATACTCTCAATCGAAATCAAGTTCCTGGTAATCTTAAGACTTGAACCTAAAAGCATTGGAAAGATGAAATTTTTCTCTATCCAACGCAACCAAGATCAAGTCTTTATCTTATCAGGAACAGGAGATATGAGCGAAAACATTTAGCACGCGCAAATCGAATTTCGTAAATATGCGCGTATGCGCGGCCCCCGTCCCCTGAATACTTATTTCAACTATAGAAACTGAGGCAGGCAGTTTGTACCAGGCAGGAAGAGTTTTGTATGGATTGCCCGTCAGTACAGATTATCCCCAAATTGTGGTGGGCTAAAACAGGAAAAAAGTTAATAATTTAGCTGTTACAATCGAACCCCAATTGGCCGGGATGCTCGGGGAAAAGGGTTTTCCGGGTAAATCGCGATTTACCCGGATTTACCCGATTAAGGGTACACCTCGGCGAAATTTTTGTCGAGTGCCCGCTTAGCCCACCATATGGGGTTGTTGGGCATACCAAAGGGACCTCAAATATGCAATTTTAGCCCTTAACTCGAATTCATATTTTTGCTACAGCCCCTCAAAGTCGGAAAAAAGAGGACCCGAAATAGCGGTTTTTAAGGGTCCTAAATTTTAATTTTAGGGCTAGAAGGCCAAAAATTCGGGGATTTGTAGAGGATACCAAGGTGTATCAGCCCAAGCAGTGATTTTTGAAATGGTGCTCAATTTTTTGTTTG
>AVPN01000008.1:105284-117794 GCA_000695325.1 Pleurobrachia bachei | reverse complement strand
CTCTCTCTCTCTCTCTCTCTCTCTCTCTCTCTCTCTCTCTCTCTCTCTCTCTCTTTCTCTGCACACATATTAAGCTGCAACTTCCGTCCACAGCGAAGTGTACAACAAGCCAGTACAGCTTTACTCGTGCTGCAAGTAATTCGTGCTGTTTAAATTGAATTGACCAAAAATAGACCGCACAAATTTACACTTACATGTACGAATGTATGTTGCACGGTAAAACGGGGTGATGAATTGTGAAATGTAAAATAAATGTTTTATTTCCTTCTTGATTCTCAGGGCTGCGAATAAAACAGTATAATTAGGGGTAAGGGCCCCTAAAATGGTTCCCCTATGTCCTCTTCTTTCAGGTCCCTTACTCTCATATTTCAGGGCCATACAGGGCCCCTAAAAAGATTCCCCTAAGCCCCAAACTCCCTTCTTTCAGGGACCATATATGATTGTACGCACCCCTGTCTTGCTCTGTCTTTCTCTATCTCTCTCATATTTCAGGGGCCATGTATCTCTCACTCCATATCCCCCTCTCTATCTCGCTCGGTCTTTGTCTAACTCTCTCCTTTCAGGGACCATGTATGATTGTCAGTACCCAAGGAGGGATGAATATCGAAGATGTTGCAAGAGATACCCCGGATGCAATCCACAAAATTCCCGTTGATATCGAAGCTGGTAAGATATACAAGGTGTTATTTTGATAATCGTACGTGATAGTTGTGCAAACATTAATTTAGCGCTCCTTTTTTTCGTATCTATTTGTTAATTATAATCGCGGGAGACGAGCTGTACCTCCAAAACGGTGATAGATTTGTGCAGAAATTAATTTAGCGGTCCATTTTTTTCTCGTACGAGATCCCTTTTCTTGAGGGGTTCTACTGAGAATTTCTCAATCTCTTTGATGGATCTTTTTCTTTAGAAAAGCTTTGAATGAAATCTAGTTCCTCTGATCTATATCGATTATCGCCCTTTCAGCAGAAGAAAAGCTTTGATCGCAAAATTGCCTTTCAAATATATTTTGGAGATAATTTGAGGCCAGTCATTGTTTTTTCAAATAGCTGCTGCGAGTCTTCTTCGGCTGCGAGTCTCCTGCAGTCGTTACACCTTGTGATGGTTTCGTAATATATTTCAGTCGTTAATTGTGATGATTGTCCATAAAATTTTGAAACTACCAACTATAGTTTGGGCTTCTACATCATAGGGGGGTCCCTAATAAAGTTGTGACTTTTCACTCTAGTCTCACATTGTCTCTGTTCCAGGTATTTCTGACAAGGAGATGGAGGCACAACGTCTACAGGACCTGGAGGTCCCCCTAGTCGCACAAGTTGATTTCTCCCATGTTGAGAAGTTGTACAATCTCTTTGTCAAGTATGATAGTACCTTGCTGGAGATCAACCCCCTCGCCGAGCTGACAGATGGACGAGGTGAGATATATGACCAAATATAGTCATATCTCGAGATATGACTATATTTGGGCATGTGAAGTATGAACCAAGCATGAAGCTTCTAATTTCTATGTGATCAATATCTTCTGCTCTTTGATATTACAGTAATTGAGTTGCGACAGGTGAGGTCGGCTTTCTCAGACTAATTTTAATGACATGAATACGATATGATATGTATTCGGTGTTGAACTTTTAGTTAAACCCAGAGATCTAGCCTCAGTCAAAACTTCTTGAGAGTTTGTCGACCTGTATTGTTATTACTGTGGTAGTCGACGCCGTTAATTTGGGCATGTCTCTATCTATCTCTCTCCTTTCTGCAAGGCCCAGCATTGATCAATTTTTGGTCAAAACAATACTAATTCTCAAAATACTTCGAATCATTTATCATTTATGTTTTATGTTATGACTGAGGCTTAACTTCAAGGATTATTATGTCTCACTTTCACTTGTGGTAATGGTTAGTTTGGGCATCTCTCTATCTTTCTCTATCTCAAGACACAGCCTTGATCAATTGTTGATCAAAACAAAAATAAATTCTCAAGATCTTTTTAAATCCCGTTAAATATAATTTATGTTATGACTGTCGACTGAGGCTTGATTTCATGGCTTATTATGTCGCCCATCCTTTTATCACATTTAGTCTTATGGTCTAGTTGGATACGTGGCACAAATCACTATATGGGGATGGTGATTAAGTCTCTCTACCACGTATTGCCTAGTTCGATACGTGATCCACTGCAGCATTTTATATTTTATTGCAGCCTTTTTTACTGTAGTGCAGCCTTTTATTGAAGCCTATTATAATTGTAACACCCCTCTCTCTCTTTAGTTCTATGTCTAGAATCTAGAATGTAACACCCCTCCTTCTCCATCTAGTGTCTGTCTAGATTGTAACACCCCTCTCTCTCCATCTAGTGTCTGTCTAGATTGTAACACCTCTCTCCATCTATTGTCTCTCTCCCTCTGTAACACCCTCCCTCTCCCTCCCTCTAGTTCTATGCCTAGATTGTAACACCTCTCTAACACCCCTCTCTCTCTCTAGTTCTATGCCTGGATTGTAACACCCCTCTATTTCCCTCTAACACCCCTCTCTCCCTCTAGTTCTATGCCTGGATTGTAACACCACTCTAACACCCTTCTATTTCCCTCTAACACCCCTCCTTCCATCTCCAGTTCTATGTCTAGATTGTAACATCCCTCTGTAACACCCTTCTAACACCCATCTCCCTCTCCAGTTCTCTGCCTGGATTGTAAGATAAACTTTGACACCCCTCTCTCTCCCTCCAGTTCTATGTCTAGACTGTAACACCCCTCTCTCTAACACCCATCTATTTCCCACCCTAGTTCTATGCCTGGACTGTAAGATAAACTTTGACGACAATGCCGAGTACCGACACCCTGATCTATTTTCAAAAAGAGATTGGAGCCAGGAAGATAAGCGGGATGTTGACGCCAATAATGCTGGACTCAACTATATCGGGTTGGATGGATCTATTGGGTGCCTGGGTAAGGATCCACCAAATACTGGTCTCTGATTGGCTGATAACCAGTCATCACTGGATTTATTGCTCTTCTGATTGGCTGTTTACTTGTTTCGGTCGGTTTCCGCTGATACTAGTTTCTTCTCTCCCACACAGTTAACGGTGCTGGTCTCGCGATGGCGACTATGGATGTTATCAAGCTGCACGGTGGTGACCCTGCCAACTTCCTTGATGTTGGGGGTGGAGCTACTTCTGAACAAGTCACGGAGGCTTTCAAAATTATCTCGTCTGATCCAAAGGTAAGGGAACAGGAACCGACCGAATCAGGAAATACACCAGGGACTAACCGACCATTGGTGTCACGTGACCTAAATAACGAGTTCTAATTCCCAGTCTGCGTCCGGTCGGTTACTGGTAGGGAATATGAAATATGAAATGAGTATGAAACATGATTTATAGTCAGGGGGAAATTCAATTCTTGGGGACTGGGGGAGTATTGTATTGAATTTCAGATAACATATTTCTGTTCATCTGATTTAGAGAGCAAAATCCGTTCTTAGCCGTGACTCTGTAGAAAGAAATAATAAAAGAAAGGGTAGTAATGAAGTAATGAAACTCAATATATTATGCGGGACTATTTAACTAAATTTTGTATATGCTAACTATGTCTCCACTTCCCCCTCCCCAGGTAAAAGCAATTCTAGTTAATATTTTCGGTGGAATCATGCGATGTGATGTCATCGCACAAGGAATCCTCGATGCCGCGACCAACCTGAAAATGGATATTCCCCTAATAGTGCGACTCCAGGGTTAGTACATAAAAAGAGGAAGAGACACATAATTTAATGTCTTGCATAACCATACAACATGCGGTCTGAAGAAAATTATCCTGAAATGCTGCTGCAGGAAGGGAAGGAGAGGGGAGAGATGGGGGATGGCGCGGTGTCGTGCGCGCAAAATTTTATTGCAGCCTTTTTTACTGTAGTGCAGCCTTTTATTGAAGCCTATTATAATTGTAACACCCCTCTCTCTCTTTAGTTCTATGTCTAGAATCTAGAATGTAACACCCCTCCTTCTCCATCTAGTGTCTGTCTAGATTGTAACACCCCTCTCTCTCCATCTAGTGTCTGTCTAGATTGTAACACCCCTCTCTCTCCATCTAGTGTCTGTCTAGATTGTAACACCCCTCTCTCTCCATCTAGTGTCTGTCTAGATTGTAACACCCCTCTCTCTCCATCTAGTGTCTGTCTAGATTGTAACACCCCTCTCTCTCCATCTAGTGTCTGTCTAGATTGTAACACCCCTCTCTCTCCATCTAGTGTCTGTCTAGATTGTAACACCCCTCTCTCTCCATCTAGTGTCTGTCTAGATTGTAACACCCCTCTCTCTCCATCTAGTGTCTGTCTAGATTGTAACACCTCTCTCCATCTATTGTCTCTCTCCCTCTGTAACACCCTCCCTCTCCCTCCCTCTAGTTCTATGCCTAGATTGTAACACCTCTCTAACACCCCTCTCTCTCTCTAGTTCTATGCCTGGATTGTAACACCACTCTAACACCCTTCTATTTCCCTCTAACACCCCTCCTTCCATCTCCAGTTCTATGTCTAGATTGTAACATCCCTCTGTAACACCCTTCTAACACCCATCTCCCTCTCCAGTTCTCTGCCTGGATTGTAAGATAAACTTTGACACCCCTCTCTCTCCCTCCAGTTCTATGTCTAGACTGTAACACCCCTCTCTCTAACACCCATCTATTTCCCACCCTAGTTCTATGCCTGGACTGTAAGATAAACTTTGACGACAACGCCGAGTACCGACACCCTGATCTATTTTCAAAAAGAGATTGGAGCCAGGAAGATAAGCGGGATGTTGACGCCAATAATGCTGGACTCAACTATATCGGGTTGGATGGATCTATTGGGTGCCTGGGTAAGGATCCACCAAATACTGGTCTCTGATTGGCTGATAACCAGTCATGTGACCTAAATAACGAGTTCTGATTGGCTGTTTACTTGTTTCGGTCGGTTTCCGCTGATACTAGTTTCTTCTCTCCCACACAGTTAACGGTGCTGGTCTCGCGATGGCGACTATGGATGTTATCAAGCTGCACGGTGGTGACCCTGCCAACTTCCTTGATGTTGGGGGTGGAGCTACTTCTGAACAAGTCACGGAGGCTTTTAAAATTATCTCGTCTGATCCAAAGGTAAGGGAACAGGAACCGACCGAATCAGGAAATACTGGTCCCTGATTGGCTGGTAACCAGTCACGTGACCTAAATAACGAGTTCTAATTCCCAGTCTGCGTCCGGTCGGTTACTGGTAGGGAATATGAAATATGAAATGAGTATGAAACATGATTTATAGTCAGGGGGAAATTCAATTCTTGGGGACTGGGGGAGTATTGTATTGAATTTCAGATAACATATTTCTGTTCATCTGATTTAGAGAGCAAAATCCGTTCTTAGCCGTGACTCTGTAGAAAGAAATAATAAAAGAAAGGGTAGTAATGAAGTAATGAAACTCAATATATTATGCGGGACTATTTAACTAAATTTTGTATATGCTAACTATGTCTCCACTTCCCCCTCCCCAGGTAAAAGCAATTCTAGTTAATATTTTCGGTGGAATCATGCGATGTGATGTCATCGCACAAGGAATCCTCGATGCCGCGACCAACCTGAAAATGGATATTCCCCTAATAGTGCGACTCCAGGGTTAGTACATAAAAAGAGGAAGAGACACATAATTTAATGTCTTGCATAACCATACAACATGCGGTCTGAAGAAAATTATCCTGAAATGCTGCTGCAGGAAGGGAAGGAGAGGGGAGAGATGGGGGATGGCGCGGTGTCGTGCGCGCAAACAAAGAGGCTGCTGTCAGCATTTGTGGTAGTCATGTGACCGGTTCTGGGGGTGGAATTATTGCAATTCAGCAGCTGCGTGTGTGTACAATTTGTACGTGTGTGTGTGTGTGGTGTTGCTACCTGCAGCCAAGTGCAGCTGCTTTAAAGAAGGGAGACAGATGAGGCTGAGATTGAAATTTGGAGATATGGTACTGAGATAATAGTATTTAGCTAAGAATCTCAAACTTTTTCCGGGCCAAATCATGCGTAAATGATTGACCCAAAATAACTTGTCTTCTCTCTCTTCCAGGTACCAATGTGAATGAAGCCAAAGCTCTGATGGCCCTGAGTAACATTAAAATCCTACCTATTGATAACCTAGACGATGCTGCGTCAATGGTAAGTTCTCTAGGCATGGATCTAGAATCTAGACGTGGATCTAGAATCTAGATATGGATCTAGAATCTAGACATGGGTCTAGAAACTAGACATAGATCTAGAATCTAGACATGGGTCTAGAATCTAGATATGATCATATCTTAGACCTATTACGCTCTACTCACACATGAATTGGAAACAAATGAAGTAAATACGAATTCGCCCAAACTCTTGGTCCTTGGATCTGAAAACAGTTTTCAGATTGAATGAATGGGTATATTTCAACACTATCTAGATATTGGATACCGGATGGGGGTGAAAGATAATCTAATGTGACTTCTCTAGATTATATTAGACCCATAATTTCTAGAATGTTATAAACCCGGAACCTAGTTTCCGTATCCACTATCCATACACATTAAATCACCCGCCTGTTTTCCGTATTAGTAAGATAACTAAACATGTCTTGTTTAAATTTGGGCATGACCTTGCGGGGAGAGAAAGGGAGATAGAGTGGAAAATAGAGGGTATGCCCCTTATTACCTTTGATATTCTTCAGTTACCAAAATGACAGAAATTCCCTAGTCTAAATATCTCTTGTTTTAATTTGAACATCAGCTATTGACTTATACAGCAGTCAGGGGGAAATTCAATTCTTGGGGACTGGGGGAGTATTGTATTGAATTTCAGATAACATATTTCTGTTCATCTGATTTAGAGAGCAAAATCCGTTCTTAGCCGTGACTCTGTAGAAAGAAATAATAAAAGAAAGGGTAGTAATGAAGTAATGAAACTCAATATATTATGCGGGACTATTTAACTAAATTTTGTATATGCTAACTATGTCTCCACTTCCCCCTCCCCAGGTAAAAGCAATTCTAGTTAATATTTTCGGTGGAATCATGCGATGTGATGTCATCGCACAAGGAATCCTCGATGCCGCGACCAACCTGAAAATGGATATTCCCCTAATAGTGCGACTCCAGGGTTAGTACATAAAAAGAGGAAGAGACACATAATTTAATGTCTTGCATAACCATACAACATGCGGTCTGAAGAAAATTATCCTGAAATGCTGCTGCAGGAAGGGAAGGAGAGGGGAGAGATGGGGGATGGCGCGGTGTCGTGCGCGCAAATAAAGTAGTTGCTGTCAGCATTTGTGGTAGTCATGTGACCGGTTCTGGGGGTGGAGTTATTGGAATTCTCACCAGCTGCGTGTGTGTGTACAATTTGTAGGTGTGTGTGTGTGGCGTTGCTACCTGCAGCCAAGTGCTGCTGCTTTAAAGCAGGGATGATAACAGATGGGGCTTAGATTGAAATTCAGAGAGATAGTGCTGAAATTATAGTTTTTGGCCAAGATCATGGACTCTCAAACTTTTTCCGGGCTCAAACTAAAGCGTGAATATAGCCCAAAACAACTTATCTTCTTTCTCTTCTAGGTACAAACGTGAATGAAGCCAAAGCGCTGATGGCCCTGAGTAACATTAAAATCCTACCTATTGATAATCTAGACGATGCTGCTTCAATGGTAAGTGTTCATGGATCTAGACTCTAGACATGAACCTAGAATCTAGACATTATCACATTCTAGACCTGTTACACACTACTCCCGCGTGAATTTGAAACCAATCTCATAAAGTAAATTATTCGCCCAAATTCGAGACCTAGAAACAGTGCCAGATTGAATGAAGGAGTCTATATATCAACACCATCTAAGTATTGAATAGGGCTGAAAGATAATCGAATGTGATTATATTAGACCCAGAATTTCTAGATTCTAATATACCCGGAACTTTATTTCCGTATCCACTATCCATACACATTAAATCACCCGCCTGTTTTCCGTATTAGTAAGATAACTAAACATGTCTTGTTTAAATTTGGGCATGACCTTGCGGGGAGAGAAAGGGAGATAGAGTGGAAAAGAGAGGGTATGCCCCTTATTACCTTTGATATGCCTCAGTTCCCAAAATGACAGAAATTCCCTAGCGATTTATAGAGAACAAAATTAAACTTGTAGTCGATAACTGAATATGTCGTGTTATCTCCTTATCTCGCTTACCAAGCAACTGCTTCTATTAATGCTCTCTGTGTATCAATAAGTCCTTCTTGATTCCACAGTAGCTTCCTCTCAGAGCCCATTTCCCCCCCCCCATGAAGACCGCCACATCATACGGTTGGCACAGTTCTTCTATCTTCGCAAAGATATATCTAGATCTGGCTTTTGATAGCTCTTGCTCTTACTATGACCGTATGTCATACTTTTGGGAAATGATTCCTTCGTGACCAAACATATATCCCTCAAAAGGTTAAACAATTACCCTGTTATACTTCATTATACATAGTCCTCCTTCCAACACGCCGGTCCTTGGAAGAAACATAGGGGTAGAGATTTAAAACACTACTAGCCGGTCCTTAGAAGAGAGATTCATATCGTTAAATTAGAGAAATTCTCACAAAGAGCCAACTTTGAGACGGGGGGCAGTTAAATAAAATGTACTCTTTTAGCGTCACTCTCTCAATCTCTCAAATCTATCCTTTTCTCTCTCTATCTATTTCTCTCTCTCTCTCTCTCTCTCTCTCTCTCTCTCTCTCTCTCTCTCTCTCTCTCTCACACCCTCTTTCTCTGACCAACATTACCCCGCCTCAGGCTGTGAAGTTATCTGATATCGTGAGCCGTGCCCAGGAGCTCAAAGTCAAGGTTGATTTCACCCTTGGTATCTAACCGATGTCCCTACCCTTTCTTGTCCACTACAGGGTGGCCCAGAAATATGAGACTTTCTGGACCACCCGAATCAGGAAATACTGGTCCCTGATTGGCTGATAACCAGTCACGTGATGTGACCTAAACAACGAGTTCTGATTTGGTGTTTACTTGTTTCGGTCGGTTCATGTTTTCTGGAGCACCCTGTATTATTGGACTCGCTCCTATCGGGGGAGGTACATGTTATATCTTTCTCACGTGGTGGTTGAACTTTTGTAAATAAAACTGGGAGAGAGTTGTTATGTTCTAACCCTACTTTACTCGCGAAAATGGGGCTTGGCAATGAGAGTGACGGTTGAAAGTCTATAATGATCAATTGTATTTGAATGATAAGAATAATATATAGGATTTTATAACCCTACCTCCGTTCTGTTAGTTTTTAGGGGGTCACTATTATATACCCCTAGTCTTCAATCCATTTGTTTCTCTCTTGCACCTCTCCCTAACTAATCAAATTGCTTGAATATATTCAAGAAACTAGCCAAATCCTCAAAAATTATTAATTAGTTCTTCCCCCCCCCTCAGAGAGAGAGAGAGAGAGAGAGAGAGAGAGAGAGTTTTTTTTCTCTTCTCTCCCTCTCTTTTCTAGTCTCTACCTGAACCTTTTTTCAAACTAACCCACCACTTCCCCTCTAGCATGAACCATGACAGGCTACCGTGTTCTGCTTCTCCGTAAGTCAGTATAACTTTGATCGAATACCATTGTGGGACATTTGTCCATCTTTTTGTCTATCAGCTATTCCCTGTGATATACAATCGGACATCCCATCTACTGTTCCTCTATAATACGGGATGTTAGATTGTAAATAGAAATTAATAATATCAAGATGATAATATCAATGCAGTTCATTGACAGATATTCTTAGTACCGACACATTCTTGGGAAGAGAGATCTCATTGGACAATTTAGACCATAAAGGGCAGAAGAAAGCAGCACTTTTTGAAGATAAGAATTTGATAGTTTTTTAAGAAATGAACGAATTTAAGTGGTCGCATTTTCTGTATTATTTTCCTGGCTTGTCACTGACACGTTGTCTAGGATGGTCCAGACAAGGGTCAGGTATTATTATTACGAGTGCCAAGTTTCGCCGCTCTAACCTCTCACAGAAGCAACGTATTGCTACAATTATAGCTAGTGTTGTCTGTCTCACCCTAATGAATAATGATGAGTATTGTTAGTTTTCTCTCTATTTCTTCTATATAAAATTAACTTGGTCAAATTCGATCTTTGAGATAGTTCATAAGAACACTGAACAAGGTATCAATATCTTTTAAGGTATCGATATCTTTCGACGATAAATAACGTCCTAAATTACATTTTCTTTGATCTATCTCTCTATCCTTCTCTAGATATATATTTCGCTATTTCTTTCCCTCTTTGACTCTCTCAGACTCAACAAAGTGATTGAAATCTTTCACAATCCACTTCTTCATGAATAGTGAATACCATTTTTCATCATCTCTTCCTCTCTCTCTCTCTCTTTCTCTCTCTACCTTTCACTCCCTCTTTCTATCGCTTTCTTGCTTGTTACTTCTTTATTGTACCTTCTACTAAAAGTTCTAGACGTATCTCTCATTCTCTCTCATTCTCCCTCCCTCTCTCTTTCTTCCTCGACATCGCACAACACTTGATATCTTTTTCTATCTAACTTCCCCCCTCAAAGAGATCTCTTCAGACACCCTTTTTAGCTCTCTACATCTCTCTCTCTCTTTCTCTCTCTCTCTCTCTCTCTCTCTCTCTCTCTCTCTCTCTCACTCTCTTACTCATTTCAGTGTCTCTCCTCTGAAGAGTGAACCACGTGATCCGCCTGCATCTCTCTTCCTACAATATCTCTCCCTCTCTCTCCATTCTCATCCCTTCTGCCTCCCTCCCTCTCTTCAGCCATGGCTCTGGCAGTCAGCTCCCTCCATCACGCTCCCTCTCCCCCTCCCTCCCTCTCTCTCTCCCACTCTCCCCTCCCTCTCTCTCCCTGCCTCCCTTCTCTCCCTCCCCTCTCTCCCTCTCCCATCTCTCTCTCCCTCCTTCATTCCCTCCCTCCCCCCTCTCTCTCTCCCTCTCTCCCTCACATGACACACAAATCACGTGCTACTGCCACGTGAAGTGAAGCTGAGAGTCGTGTGTAATTTGATTTCATCTCTCTAGCTTCTTCTCTCCACACACACACAGTAGTTGCTCAGAGAGAGAGGCGCAGTCCTCCTTTTATACATGAGTGTGTGTCTATATATTATGTGTATTATTTGGGAGAGAGAGAGAGATGAGAGAGAGAGAGAAATGTTATTTTAGACATTTGGTGCATTCACCATTGGATATTGTGCATACATGCGCATTAAACATTGTCACTTTAGACAGCAAAAGTCAAGTACCCAATCTAGAATCTATAGTTAGATGCTCGATGTTACTAGCTAGTAACATCTAAACTTCAGTGTTACTGTTGATTTGTGATTCTAAACTATTTTTTCTAAGTGTGTTTTGTTGATTTGTGTCTCACCTCTTATATTGTCGCAGATATATTGGCCCGCAACACTCGACCTCGGTTTACCTTACACATACACACTTTGTTTTCCTGACAGGGTCGCGCAATCTGACAAGTCTTTGTGTGAGTTTTCCTCGTATTTTCTATAGAGATGCGTCCTCATTTTAGGTGTCTATAGAATATCTGCTGTTTCCTATTGCTGGACCCTCTGTAAGGAGGGTTAGAACATAACAAGTTTCTTCAAGTTGGTATGCTCGTCAAGTTTGGATTTGATTTTAAGACCATCTCTCGTCGTGTGCCCTAAAGTATTTGAACAAAACAAAATCCGAGAAGACGTTATCGCCAAGTGATAATTTGCCTTAAATACATCTTTGTTTGCATTGCTCAACCCGGTGGCCGGTTTCGCCTCGCCAAATGTAAAACATTTAGATCATAACAAATCTTTGTCCTTTCTCAAAAGTTTTTGTTCCAAATTGGATAGTTTATTATGTTCCCCCACTGTACGCTGATTCTCTCTATTATTACAATTAGATAATTATTATATCTTTTTGTTTGAACACGTTTCAAAGGATCATCGTGTTTTTTGGAAGAAAGCCCATTGATCTCCAAACTATTGTCAGAGCACAAGCCATTCAGTAGAAAGTTCCGTGGAACATGATTCCACATGTGAAATGGTCACCTCATGGCAATACAATATAGTCACGTGCTCTCTCTCTCTGTCTCTCTCTCTCTCTCTCTCTCTCTCTCTCTCTCTCTTTGTCTCTCGCTCTCTCTTGGTGAGGGAGGGGTGGGTGCCATGATACTCAATAGCTGATTTTGTACACTTTCTATATTTTCTAGTCCCATTTCTCCTGACTAGTTCTTCCCTCCTTCTGAAAGGTTCTCATTCACTGTTATATTTACCCCATATTTACATTTTATAATTTTCTGAAATATATTATGCCTTCTTCGTTCCCCCCCCCCTCAGCTCTGCATTGTCACCAAGCTCAGAACTCTCCTCTACAGATCCATTGTTGACCGCCTGGCGCCTCAAGAGAAAAAGCTTTAGAAATAAAGATCCCTATTTCTTCTTCTTTTATGAGAAGCACGAGGAAGAGAAGAAGCGGAGAGCGTGTTCTCTACCCACACCCCCCCC
>AVPN01000008.1:40388-61741 GCA_000695325.1 Pleurobrachia bachei | reverse complement strand
AAATTAAACCTAGTTTTCACCAGCAAATTCAGAATTAAATTTTCTAAAAGTTGGTGTTTATTAGAACTTGATACGATGTGAAAAGGATACACGACAAGCATTTGTTTACATGTTGGTCAAATTGCGGAATATTTTAGAGAGTAAAAGGGGAGTTCGGGGCGACCTTAGGAATAGACCCTGCTTGTGGGCTTGCCGTAGGCAAGCCCAGGCACTCTGAGTAGTAGTAGTAGTAGTATGTAACAGGGCCTGGTAACGAAATAACCGAAATTAAAGTGGCCTTCGTAGCGTGTACGTAGGGTGCTGACAGTGTGCCGGTGATCAACTTACCTTGTCTTTGGTAGCAGTACTGGAATTATCAATGAGGTTAGAGGTACACTCGGACCCCGATTTACCCCCTCTCCTCGGAGCCGGACTGCCCGCTCAGTCTGGATGGGGTAAAAGGCATGCCGAGGCAGTCGACACCACACTGAGACAGGCTCGAGCCAGAGCACTGCTCCGATTAGCAGTAGCTAGCATCGGGTTCCGACTGTAAAACAAAATAAAGACTGTTGGATTCAAGTAGAAAATAAAAGAATCTCTGAATATATTTACAAATGTACACTGATTCAATCTCTCAATACTAAAACTTCCAGGCTCTCTCAATACATAAAATACATTTTTTCACGGACGAATGTTTTTAATTTCGGATTTCTCTCTCAATCTCACTGTGCAACACTAGAAGCAGAAGTGTATCGATGTGTACTAGCGACGTCCATCAGTTCTTCTGTAATTGTTGTTCCGTATGTCGGAGTGTCCTGAAAGGAGAAAGCAATTCAGTAATTGAAGAGAAGTCATGCATGTGTGCACATATTGCGACCACCACGGCACCACACAGATCTTCCCACGCCCTATGTTGTACGCGCACATTGCTGACCATAGCAACAGACGGTGCTTTCATCGCGCTCAGTCAATTTGGACATCGCGCGTCACAAAAAGTTATGTCACGTGACCGATTTTCAGTGTGTAAGGGGAGCAGAAATTAAAGCAAAGTACTGCACTCGCGTGTAGTTGTACAATAATAGTACGATTATTGAAAGTTTGGCGACTTACGATTGTTGTTGTCTTGAACTGATTTATCAGTGTTGATTGTGACGTAGTGTGGTCTGGCATAACTTGGTGGTCGATGGGTACTAGACCAGATCTAGGGGGAGGAAGGGGTTTGGTTTGGTTTGGTTTGCTCATCTGGGACTGTAAACAGTCACACAGCCAAGTTTCGACACACGGTGAGGAAGGGGTAGTTGAATAATAATTTGAAGTACATTATATAGCTGTAAGACATCATACGCAATAAATGTGTATTTTGTAACATACGATTGGGAGGGTAATCCGACAGTCAGGCAATATTCCCATTCTCGGACAAAGGTATCAGAAATCTTTCCTCCGCTCAAATTGGCAAAAAGAAGTTGATAAGTTTCTGGGTTCCTGAAAGATGTTTTAGCATATAATAAGATAGCTCAGCTAGATCTAAATAGAGGTGGGTGGAACATTTCAAAACAGCCCTGACACACGTCAAAACACTCCTACAAAATTCTTCCAACATCCTACCTTCTGCAAGCTGTCAGCAATATCCTCATGGCACCCCTATTGAACGTCATGTATCCCACTGCAGTTGCAGCTGAGGACCGGACTAGTTCAGCAGGGGATGTCAAAAGGGATATCAGTCTCTCCATTGCACCCACAGTAACCAGGGCTGCAGGAATTCCTGAGGGAGGGGAGGTGTTGTAGTTTGTACTTTCTCTAAATTCATATCATTTTCATCTCGGTCTCCACCCTAAATGCCGCCACGCTCCAAACCACCCCAGTCTCCGACTGCGCCACCCCATATACCCCAAGTTAACTGCCCCTCCCTCACGCCATGCCCCACCCTACGGCCCAACCCCTCCCCCGTCCCACCTACTATAACCCTTCCCTCCCCACCCCGTCAGTTCCCCCTCACTTTCCCCTCCTACTTCTCTCTCCCCCTTCCCTCCCCCACCCCTTCACCCAGTTACCTGCACGGGTGTGAGCGAGGGAGGCTATATTGTTAGCAGCTAGTTCCTCAATTAGCTCACTCTCACTATGTAACAGGGTATGAAGTGTCTCTATACCACGTGCCATTATCACCACGTGGTCTTCTCCCGTCATTACACGTGCCAGGATAATCACCTGAAATAATGACGTCACAATGGACTAATAAGTTGTTGTTGATGACGTCAAGAAATAAAGTAAAGGTGGATTTCTGAGCTGGGAACCCCTTGAACCAATTCGCACGATAAACGGGCTCTGAGCAGCTGAGATGTTTCCGGAATGGTTATTAGAAATAGAGAGAGAGGAAGAAAGAGAAGGAGAGAAAGAGGGAGAGAGAGAATTGTTGACTTCAAATGATAAACTGCTTGCAGTTGAATTGTAATGTTAATGACCAGCACGTCATTACGTCATTACTATACGAACAGACGTGTATCTTGTTAGTCTGTCTTGGTTATTGGTCTTCTGAGATCTCAATTGGTAAACGTTTAGTTATCTGCTTGTTGTCTAACCTTTAGAGAGAGAGGAAGAGAGAGAGAGAGATAGAGAGAGAGAGGTAGAGAGAGAGAGAGTGAATGGGAGACAGAGAGGGAGATAGAGAGTCAGACAAGTCACTAGTTGGGTTAGAGACTAAGAGATTCAAAGATTAGGGATCCCTTGTGATCAATTGTAAAGGATCATTATTTTCTCTCTTTCTCTCTCTCTTTCTCTCTCTCTCTCTCTCTCTCTCTCTCTCTCTCTCTCTCTCTACCACTGTTGTCTGTGCCATCATCCTATTCAAATCTATATCTACCCAAGATCCGAGGAATCTAACTCAGGTCAGTGTCATCTTTGTGGTCCACAATAATATCTATCAGCTATACTTTGATTGCAGCTCTAAACTGATACCTTCACAAAGAGATGGTGTGAGCCACAAAGCTACTTTGCGTCTCACTCTATACTGCGATTGTGTCCCAATCTATACTGATTGCAAAGCTCAATAGATATTGCAGACCCTACTACTGTGACACATCCTCCCTAATATCACTTATATTGCAGTGTTTCAGTGACATGAAGGTTTTACTCGGTATGTTACTCCTAAACGTTGCATCTTCTAACCCTCGCCACCGATCACGAGGGGGCTACCGTGGTACAGGGTCTCGGAGTGGAACATCAGGGATTGTTCGAGTAGGACAGGTATCTAATATGTGATAGTGAGAGAGGGAGTGCCGAGAGGGACAGAAATGACGCTGCAACGTTATTTTTCAGTTCATTCCTCAATTCATTCCTCATTTTGTTCCCTCTTTTCAGTTTGTTCTAAATACGAGTATCGTGACGGCTGGTGTCAGAAGTGTCGTGAGGAAAATCTGAGGAGATATCAGTGTCTTTCATTTGATCGTAACTTTTCTCCTTTTCTCTCTCTCTATCTTTCTCTCTTTCCCTCTATAACATCTCTTGCTGGCGATTTTTGCAGGAACTTTCTCGCAAGTACATGAATTGCTTGTTGAAGAGCGGAGAGAGAGAGAGATGGAGAGAGAGAGAGAGAGAGAGAGAGAGAGAGAGAGAGAGAGAGAGAGAGAGAGAGAGAAAGAGAGAGAGAGAGAGAGAGAGAGAGAGAGAGAGAGAGAGAGAGAGAGAGAGAGAGAGCGAGAGAGAGAAGGATCTAATTATGTTGTATATATGTACATCCGAACAAACAAACATGTACCGATAAATTTGATGTGTTCGAACCTTCATGTGTTTAGTCAGAAAAATGATGTAAATAATTTATTTCAAACTACAAACAGTTGATTTTGGTCTGTGATTAATACATTACATGGTATGATCAACAACGGAGGGGAAGGGAGATTTAGAAAAAAAAGGGACGGACACTATGAGATAGGGTCGGACAAGACAGGGCTTGTTGGGTAACCCCTTATCTAACAAGACAGGGGTTAGGGCCTATTTATAAAACTGTCTTCTCTGCCCAGGATCATGCGAGATACAGTCAGTGCCTGACAAGTGACAAGTGACAAGTGACAATACATACCTGGAACTATGAGACAGATCAAGACAGAGGGTCTATTGAAATACCTGGAAGGCAGCGTTTCCCTGTTCATTTTCATCATCGCTATCTAAAAACCTGATAAATTGCTCGTACTGGATATCACCTGAAGGAAGAGTAACATACTTTACTTTTCGTAGTATTTTAAAGTAGATATACATTTTAGCAGATTCACTCTATCCCTTTACCATCTCTGTATCACACTCTCTCCCATTGCTCTATCACCCACCCTCTCTCTCTATGAGCCCTAGTCTCGTGATGGTTAAACGTGTTCGACTGATTGCATGCTACTCATCCCACATATCAGCTAGGCAGCAACCTATATCCAATGTTAATCTGTTAGCTACTATTTTCTAGATAGCAGGGCTACAAACAAGGTTATCAGCTAACCATATTATAATCCCACATTACAAATAAAACTTGCCAATTAATTGTGTGTCAATCAAATATTTTACCTCCTTTCACGATTTCCTTCTGTGTAGGAATGTTATTGTATGCAAAGGTAGTCAGTGCTCTCCCTGCTCCAAGTGAAACAGCTCTGAGAGAGGAGACAAACTTAACATTTAGCCTTTTGATTGGCTATCTTGATTTTAGTTATTTTGCGAGGGTGGCGGACTTTTCCTGCGAGCAAAATAAGCACGAGGTTTTCAGTGAAAATTCCATACTACGGGTACGCTTTATCGCTCCGCCCGAGAAAACTTTAGCCTAAAGGCCTAAAGTTTAGGTCTTTAGGCCAAAAAGACATTGTTTTCAGGTCATTTTGCACAAAATCTCAGCCTCTGGATCCGCCACCCCTGGAGGGAGTTGTTGAATCTACCCCCCACTCAAAAAGGAGGGAGTTTATCAATGTATTACCTGTCAGCACAGTACAGTAGTTCTATCAGATCATTGAAACCAAACTTCTCTTTTCCAAGCGTCTTTTGGTTATCCGTGTGTGCCAGGGTTATACAAGCAATGGCATAGGCGGATTGAACCTGGAATTAATAATCATATATTGGAATATTATCCAGGTCGCCTTGTTAATTTTCTTTTACAGAACATGTTAAATCTGCTCGATCAGGACCATTATTTGCATTTCCAAAATAAACACTCTGTAAAAACCTCTCACCTCAGCTCAGTCCCACGAGGGCTCTGAACACTCACCCACGAGGCCCGGTGATACCAGAGGCACGAATATGTTATAAAAAACTCGTCTCACCTTGGCTTATAACTCATTATGTAAACAACCTGTAAAACTCAGTTCTCAGTTCTCACTTTTACAAAACACCTTCTTAAATTACCTTGACTAGAGCATTATCAGTAGACCCCATCAACTGAACAAGGCTTTTAATTGCTCCTCCATTAGCAATGGCAGTCTGATTCAATTTGACCGGTGTGTGTGCTAGTCCAATAGAGAGGGCTGCTAGAGTCCCGATAACGGCCAGGAGAACACGCTCACTGGCACTTTGTTTCAGCATCCGGACCAGGGGCAACACTCCACCTGTGGGGGGATATTAGGGGGGTGTGGAGTGAGGGGGGGGGGCAGGTTGACCCGCTCACTGGCACTTTGTTTTAGCATCCGGACCAGGGGCAGTGGGGAGGTTTAAGAGTTGTAGGGGGCAGGACCCTAGGTATTAGCAAAGCGGGGAGAGAACTCGCTTTACATGTGTCCCCAGATCTATATTCCAACTCTTATTACCCTCTTTATAGATTCACCTTGCACAATGCACATTTTACCCTACAATACCTGATTCCCGTATCTTCTTCTGGTGTTTTGGAGTTCCACATGACAGGGTTGAGAGGGCCTTTGCCGCCACGAACTGTATCTTTTCACTTTTACTTTCCAGCAGCACTATCAACATCTCAATGCCTATCTTTGTTCCTGAATGAGAGGAGAGTTTTGGTAACCTGCCAGCGCAAGGGGTAATTTCGTAAGCAAAGAAGGGTTGGGGGTTTTAAGTTCAATATGAAGTGGTGGAAAATGTCTTGTGGATTGTGGTGCACAGAAATTCGTGAGTAAATCTTGATTTATCCTTCCGAGAAATCAAGATTTATTCACAGATTATGCGGATAATCAACCGTTTGTTATTCTCAGAAGCTAATTTTTACAATCATGTTATTACCGATATCTCGTTGTTTAGAGGGACAGTCTCCGGAGAGGGCCCATAATGCTCCAGAGGCACGTTCTTGCACCTATAAAACATATACTAATTATACCAATTATAATATGTAGTAATTACGCACTAACTAACTGACTAATAATCCACTAATTACTCCACTAATTAACCAACTAATTACCCACTAATTACTCACATCTAGATTCCGGGGATTTGACTTGAGTAGCCGAATCAGTGGGTTCACTCCCCCCAGTTCTGCGATTCTGGTTTGTGAGACTGCGTTGGATTGGGCCAGGGACTGAAGTGCTCCTGCTGCACTCACTTGAACCTGTATACAAAGTGATGAAGAATTGTTGCGTTACTCAACAACCAAAGTAGTGAATTGTTGTTCACATTGAATTTGAATAACAGATATATTTAAAGATCTATAAAACACACATCATGTCAACCTGGAACCACATGCTCTCTAATATTACAGATCACAGATTTTAAACTTACCTCGATGTTACTTGATTGCACTAGTTTAACCAAAGGAGGAATTCCACCAATTGAGATAATGAAGTTCTGGTTTCCTTCGCTCTCTCGACACACCACCGTCAGTGCATTAGCAGATTCCGCTTGTACCTAGAGAGAGAGAGAGAGAGAGAGAGAGAGAGAGAGAGAGAGAGAGAGAGTGCGAGAGAGAGAGAGAGAGAGGGAGTGTGTGCTAGACTAATGAACGATTAGAGCGTTAGCTTGGGCACGAATAATCACGATTAAGGAGGGGGGGGGGTCACTGAGCACTCTGAGAGATCATTATGCTATGTGTTAGTCGAGGGCATATTATACTTATACATTCATATTTTTATTGTATAACTTAATGTGGCATGCTGTCCTCGATCTATTTTTTGTAAGGAATTAAAACTTTAACTTTAAGCTCTTACACATTTAATTCAAAGTTCAAACGATCTCGAATTCTCTCCTACTCAGTAGAGAGACTCCTAGAGCATGATTCCTACTGTGTCTTGCTCGTGCTAAATTATTTGTGTGTATAGTTTTTCAATCCAAAATCTTCGAACAATGCATGACCGAACAGGCTCTAAGTGTTCCATGCCCACAATGGATTTCCTTTATCCTGACCCCTCTTTCAATTTCCATGTTCTAGGTACTAAGGTTCATAAAGATTGGAAAAGAGAGGACAGAAGACAGGTTATTGATTTGACTTGATAAGAGCGGTACTGCCATGGGCGTGAACCCCTGTTGGGGACCCTACGCACCAAAACAGTGGATGTTATCCGCCCTTATCCTAGTTGGCCTTCTCCTGGCTCCAACCAAGGGAAACAGCGTCAACGTAACATTCCAGTCGGCAACAGCATACGATACGTTCAATGCTAATACCCCCGATCATGTGATTGATGGTTTGCTCACCACTAAATACCACTCCGATCATGATGATAATAATAAGTGGTTAGAGCTGAAACTTGCCACTCCTAGATTTGTGAAGAAGGTCTTTATCTTGAACGACGGCAGGTAAACCAATCAGAACTCGTTATTTAAATTTGGTTATCAGCCAATCAGGGACCAGTATTTCCTGATTCGGTCGGTTTCTGCCCCATACATCTTAGCGTGTGTTGTGTTAAAATACCAAACTCCCAACAGGGATAAACCAGATACCCGGAGTCGTTTAATTGGAACCAAGGTTTTACTGATCAGTTCGGAGGATCCAGACTCTGTCACGGTGTGTGGTTCAATAGATACTCTACAACCCGCTGATTTAGAACTCTCAACTAACATTGCCGATCAAATTTATACCCTGTCGTGTCCATCAACCGAGAAGACTGGGTAAGTATACAACAAATCAGAGCTCGTTATTTAGATCACGTGACTGGTTATCAGCCAATCAGGGACCAGTATTCTCTGTTGTGTCCATCAACCGAGAAAACTGGGTAAGGATATAGATAACCCCACTGAATAAAATTTGCTTGTCCTTTGTCAGATAAAATAGCGAGTTCACTGTGCCTAATATCATCAGTTTCTACAAAGTTATTAACTCTGCAGCTCCAACTTATTTTAGGGCAATACGGCTCGAGGACAGCACGCCAGTAGAGGGACTAACACGGATTGTGATGAACATCGTTGAAGTGTGGGCTACGTTTTCACTAGGTAGGTGAACTGTGTACAAGGTAGGTGTTAAGGGATTATCACCAGACAGACCAGTGAGTGTTATAATACCGACAATTAGGACAGACCCGCACGGTCTGTTGTCTGTTTTCTGTTGTCTGTCGTCTGTTGTCTGTAATATTTTGCAACCATATGAGCAGGGATCATGGTTGGTCAAGCAATTCCAAATGTCTACCTGATATTTTTGCTAATAACTAAACCAATTAATAGACTGAGCTAATTGACTAATTAGCCTAACTAATTAATTAATCACTATTCAAACCTGAGGATCAGAGTTCTCAAGTAGAGAAACGAGAGGTTGAAGTCCACCCTTCTTAGCTATTTCCTCCTTATTTGGCTCGTAATTAGCACCTGGTAGTAGGTGACTAATTAGTAAGTAATTAGTAATTAGTGACTAATTAATTAATTGATAACTAATCAGTAACTAATCAACTACTCAATATCAGCACACTAACCAAGTTGACAAAGGCCCTTCATAGCTGATACTACAAGTACGGTAAGTAATGGGTAAGTACTGGCCACTGGGTAAGTACACACGCACAGTACACACACACTAACCCAGTTGACAAAGGCCCTTCATAGCGGAGACCAACACGGTAGGTAACCAACTGCTCAGAAGCTGAATAACTGGAACTATACCACCTTCCTGGGCCACCTTTTGGGCATTATCATTCACCTGGTAGGAGATAATTAATTGGTTAATTAATTAATTAACTATCATTCACCTGGTAATTAATTGTGTTAATTAATTAGTCAATTAGTGGCACAGTAGTTTTACAGTAATTGAGTATTTTCCGATCAGGGCTGATGGCCGTCCTCTTCTCTTCCTCCCTCCCTGACCTACCACCCTATTTATTATATCATATTGACCCCCTTGAACTGACCTGGCAGACATCTGATATAATAGTTGCAGCATTAGACTGGACAACATCGTGATTCAACAGCAGCAAACCTATACAGGAGATGATTATTATTCAACAGCAGCAAACCTATAATAGGGGGAGGATTATCATGAATGTAACATGATGGTTCGCGATTCTACAGATTCACACAACATGATGGTAATACTCTGTGATGAAGTTTCCCATTTACACCAGTGTCGTAAATACTATGCCCATATCTAACATGTTATATAGGCGACGATTTGATACCCAGTGCTGATTGCAGTTGTTGGTATAATTGATGGTAATTAATTAATAATTACACCCACCGATAAATGTTTTGATTGAGTTAGTCTCTGCAATGGCCTTCCTAATCTTATCATGACGTGAGATATTCCTGATCACTGCAGATGTTTGCATCTTCAGGTTCAATCGGGCCACACTGTTTTCTTCCTCTGGTAGGAGTCTTGGCTGAAAGGTAAACATACATGTTAGAAACACACATGTTAGAAAGACACATGTTAGAAACACGTCATGTTAGTAACACGTCATTTTAAAAACACGTCATGTTAGAAACAATGCCCGTTTTTGTCCCGTTTTAGCTCCTCTAAAAATATGAAACTCTGATCACATTCTTACGTCAGGTTTGAGAAGTCCAACGAGAGCTGGTATGGCCTTGGCTTCCAATAACTCAGCCCAGTTCTGTCCCTTCTTGGTTAGGGTGTCCAGGGCTATCACGGACTGATATCGTTCCTATGGAGATATGGAGGTGGGGAAGATATGGAAGTCGGGAATTAATAAACTAAATATTGGTGGAACCATTATAATATTCGACTATAATCGTGACTAAAGATCTACAAGTTCTAATCGATGCAAGCTATTATCGGTCGATTAATTTCCATTTAGAAATGGTATGGTCGTTGGAAACCACTCAATTAATCGCTAGAGATGTACTTCGAATTATAATTAAAGACTCGTCAATACAGTGTGTTTTAGAATTCCGTTTCCGTTAAATATACATATCATATCTCTGAGAGAGTTATTTATACATAATACATTATTATACATTACTGATAGAGTGTATCATTTCTATGTAAACATCGCTGTTTTTGTTGATTATTGAATGAAGTTCATTTACTTTGTTAGATAACTAACTGCTTTAGTTAATAAACTAATTCAATAGTTCAACTCACAATTTCCTCTTCACTTTTCATCATTGTCACAAGTATATTCCACACATCAAGATCCGGGTAATTTCTCTCAATAAACAACTCAATAACATTCACATGTCTGAGGAGGTGAGGGGAGGGGGATATTATGGTCAGACACCGATTTACCGGGCTGGTTGGATTTATTACTACAGCCTGACCCTGATTTAGTGGCATCCTTATGGAAAGATTATCCTGTCACTAAATCGGGGTGCCACTAAATCAGGGTCCGACTGTACTCAGGCATTCCCCTGAAGAGCCCGATAAATCGGGCTCCGAAATCATGGGGAGGTGGTGGGGTCCGACTGTACTCAGGTCTCAGGTATTCCCCTGAAGAGCCCGATAAATCGGGCTCCGAAATCATGGGGAGGTGGTGATCTGACTGGATCCCGTGGAGTGATATAAATTGACGGCAAAGAATGGTATGTACTAAAAAGTTGAGTACATACATAGTTCAAATGCATACACTACGCGATACTTTGGATTCTTATACGTTGACTGTATTAATATTGACTCAACTCTCAAGACACCAAATTCTTCTTTTACTAAGTATGTATTAGTCGACTCAATACTAATACATGTAATAGTGTTTTCGTAGTCGAACTCATCTTCGACTCGACATTGTTATAGAAGATGCACTCGGAATTTGAAGCCATAATTTTAAGTCATTCATTGGGATAATTTATTTGTGTCTCCGCATGATAACATATTATATACTTAGCACTCCAATCACTCTGCTCCTGCTTTCTCACTTTCTCAATCTTTCTCTCCCCCCTCTCTTTCTCTCCCCTCTCTTTCTCTCCCCTCTCTCTCTCTCTCTCTCTCTCTCTCTCTCTCTCTTCCCTCTCCCCTCCCCTCCCTCTTATCCTAATTTGTTTCTTTCATTTCGTATATTCAATCATCCTTTGCAGCGAGTAACTGCAGCTGCAGGAGCCCGCAGAAATTATCCCTGCTTTATCTGCAGTTCGCTTCGCAGACCATTCTCTTTTATTATTTTGTTGTTCTCTACTGAACTACCACGGCTTTTCAACAACATGGCTTTTCAACCCATTTTTGTATTGTACTTGTACTTGTGTTTAAAAAAAGCCTTACTTCTAATTTTGTGGTACAACGGACCCAATTTCTTCATGTTACTAAAAATCCGCAGCGTTTCCGCAGGGAATCCGCACTGCCAGTTGTTACATTACAAATAAATCAGATTCGTTTATTATATAGTCACGAATAATAGTATCATGCGAGGGGGATGGAACAAGGAAAGAACTTAAAACAGAAGTCCCCCACTGTGCGATTTTAACAATTAATACCCGGGGTGGTATTTAAGAGCCACCTCAACCCAACTCATAAGAGCCACCTCTTATGAGTTGGGTTGAAACTGTCCACACGACATTCTAAGGCCTAGGCCCATGGGCAATGACTGTGTATTTTTTTGCCATGTTTCTGTCGGATATGGGCGGTCCAAATTGCTGCAAATATCGCATTCGTGCCTGCGATGAGGGTTTTAGGTAGCCGGCGATACATGGCATGGTCTTTCGTCATTGCAGCCCTGCTTCTAGCTATTGGAGGAGCAACAAGCACTGTCCAACTGGGAAACAATGGATGGACACTGTCAAATCGGACTTAAAATTGAATAATGAATTTAGTGTGCAGCTAAAGTGGCTCCTAATATGTTACTTAACCAGTAAATAAAAAAAAGAATGGAGCCATATCATTGGCCAATTACGTTGGCACGGGTTATGCCCATATATGGGCATATTCAATTCAAAAAGTGTGTTATAGGGCGTTATTTCGAACAAAATATACGTATTAATCGTCTCATGACAACTCCTACAACTGCTACTTTCAGTTTTAACCGTTAGAACTCCACTTTATGAAAATAATTTACTTTTTTTTCACTCTTTTTTCTCGATAATTTCACTAACTTGCAGTATTACGGGGACGAATTTTTTCTTTGAGTTTATTCTTGGCGGAAAGCAAATTCCGGTTGTAACCGACTAATTTTGACTCACTGAACACGATCCCGTTCATGAAAAAGTTCTAAAAATTGAGAAACATGTCCAAAATGAACATTTTTCGTCAAAAATGAACATTTTCAGGTCAAAAATGAACTTTCACATATTGTAATGATACACATCAGTTCCTGTCAGTTTTCGAGGATCCTGACCATAAAAACTTGATAATAATAACATGCCAAAAACTTTGGCAGGTGCACAGTTGCTCGACAGTGAATTAATGGCTGCAATTAATGGCTGCAATTTATGGCTGCAATTTATGGCTGCAATTTATGGCTGCAATTTATGGCTGCAATTTATGGCTGCAATTTATGGCTGCAATTTATGGCTGCAATTTATGGCTGCAATTTATGGCTGCAATTTATGGCTGCAATTTATGGCTGCAATTTATGGCTGCAATTTATGGCTGCAATTTATGGCTGCAATTTATGGCTGCAATTTATGGCTGCAATTTATGGCTGCAATTTATGGCTGCAATTTATGGCTGCAATTTATGGCTGCAATTTATGGCTGCAATTAATGGCTGCAATTTATGGCTGCTATTTATGGCTGCAATTTATGGCTGTTAGACCCTATTTCTGGTTGCTGTGGCAGGCTAATTGGGTATGGGATGCGAGAGACAACGCTACAACGCCTAACAACAAGTCTGCTCCTTCATAAAACTTTCATCTCACGCTTCGTTGATTCAATAAAGGAAATGATTAACACACATTGTGGCGCGCAATTACTCGCTGATAGCACTTCCTACTATCACCTGAAATCCCTTTGGGCGCCCTACAGCGATGCTATGAAGTGGTAGAACGTCTTCCAAGCATGAAACTACTGTAACACTTATTATAGTGACTCGAGTTGAGATGTGGTTAAAGTTGAATCACTTGATAACCAACTGGGGTCTCCTAAGCAACTGCCTTGATTGTCATGGCAACTGTCTTAGTAACCATAGCAATTGCTTTGGCTACCATAGCAACTGCAGCTACTAACCTAGCAACTGCTACTAACCATAGCAACTGCTACTAACCTAGTTACCTTAGTAACCAACATCGCATCAGCCAAAAAACGCTCTTTGAGCGCAAAATTCATCAGGAAATCCAGTTTTGAAGCTTATTCATCAATTTTAAATCCATTTGTGGCAGGGAAACAGCGCATTATGAATACATAATGCAATAATTCTTGTTAAACGAAAATAATTCCGATACTCGGTGGGTTCTTGGAAGTCAGCTTGTTGACTTCAGATAGAACACGCTGAATTCCAGGAATCCACCGAGCGAGGGAGAGCGGGGCCACGGGCGAGAAACCACAAGCATGAAGTGTGCGTGCATCACAAAACCTTTTCCTTATTTTGCTAATTTTCGGTAAAAAGTAAACTTTTTAAATCGCGAGGCCAACGTAACGGACAAACATTATCACAAATCTGTATGATTGATGTGATAAAGAATTGTCCATAGTTTCACATCAGCTGCATACGAAATGGCCTAGTCGAAACAATTTTCACTTAGCCCTGGCTAATCCGCAGTCTTTGAGTCTGAGCATTTTGTTTCCTACATTTGGCATTTGCAAACCACCAATTGTTATTGTTGAATCACCATATATGCGTGTTGTATCACCATGAGTTGTTATACATGTTGTAGGAGGCTGCACCTCAAGTTAGGGATGATGAAGGGTCAACATGAGAAACAACCCATGTTGGAAGAGGGTGACGATATAGACCTTGCCAAGGTAACAGATTTTGTAACACATGTCCAGTTACACAGTTTCAAGGACACAATTCTGGAAAATAATCTAGACATTAGAACTCTGCTCCCTTCCATTTCTTGACCCCTCCTGTGCCCCCTTCCATTTCTTGACCACTATACTCCCTTTGCAGGAGATCTCCTACGCAAGATGGGCAGTCTTTTGTACCCTAAACCTCATCAGTGGCATCATTCAAACCCTACCTCTGGCCCTAATCGTCCCAATCTCCCTCTCCCGAGGCCTCACCAACACAGAATCAACAATCGTCCTTGTGTCCTGGCCTGTTTCATCTCTCGTCACACTCATTCTCCAGCCTTGGTTGTGTTTCCTATCCACAGACCAGTACCTCGCTGTCTTTGGATCTTTCGGCTTTGTAGGGTTTGCCCTTTTTTACTTCGAACTCACAGGACACTGGTTTATGGTTGCAGCTATAATTGGTCGATTGTTAAGTGGCACATCCCTGTTTCTAGTTAACAACCAACTAGTATCGGGGGTAACAGCAATAGTGAAAGGTAACGTTGCACGTGCATCTGCATCCTGGGAGGTATTCAATAGCGCTGGTCAAGCAGTTGGAGCCTATATAGGGGTGACACTAGTTGGTAGATTAGGTTTCGGGCACATGATGCTGTGTGGAGCTACTGTTTATCTTCTAATGGTGTTGGTCACTCACATGGCCTGGCCGGGTGAGGAAGATATGGCTGAAGAGCAGGGGGAGGAGGAGAGAGGGAGCACTTTCAGGTTATATGTCTCACGACCAGCCGTGGTGTATGGGTGGCTCAATTTCTTGGTGATAGGGGGCACGATGGTGTTCGTGGAAGGTATGTTGTCTCAGTTTCTGTTTACTTCATACACCAAACCGCTCGAGTTTTCGTCTCTTGTCCTTGGTGCAAGTGGGGCTCTCTACACGTTTTGTGCGTGTGTCATGGGTTATGTTGGGACTCTATCTCCCTCTATCCCCCCAATCACCCTGATAATAGGACTATTTGAAACAGGGATATGCCTTATTTTCCTCGGTCCCTTCATTCATATTGGGGTTGACAACCTAACCCTCTCCCTAGTGTCATTCTATTGTATCTTGGTAGGATCCGCCGCCATCCAACTTAATGGAATCACAGTTACAGCCGATAAACTGCGTGCATCACCACGCGTTTCTATGACGACCGCCATGAATGTGACCAATGTGGCGTATAATGTCGGTGCCACTCTCATCCCCCTTGCTGGGTCGGTTATTGTGGATTTCTGTGGATATCCAGTGGCCTTTGCATCAGGGGCACCTCTATTGTGGGGTGTCGGTGTGGTTGTGTTGACTCAGTACATGTGCAGGGGTTAATATATGACCATATATATGGACATTAGGTAAAAAGTAAACTTTTTAAATCGCGAGGCCAACGTAACGGACAAACATTATCACAAATCTGTATGATTGATGTGATAAAGAATTGTCCATAGTTTCACATCAGCTGCATACGAAATGGCCTAGTCGAAACAATTTTCACTTAGCCCTGGCTAATCCGCAGTCTTTGAGTCTGAGCATTTTGTTTCCTACATTTGGCATTTGCAAACCACCAATTGTTATTGTTGAATCACCATATATGCGTGTTGTATCACCATGAGTTGTTATACATGTTGTAGGAGGCTGCACCTCAAGTTATAGGGATGATGATGAAGGGTCAACATGAGAAACAACCCATGTTGGAAGAGGGTGACGATATAGACCTTGCCAAGGTAACAGATTTTGTAACACATGTCCAGTTACACAGTTTCAAGGACACAATTCTGGAAAATAATCTAGACATTAGAACTCTGCTCCCTTCCATTTCTTGACCCCTCTTGTGCTCCCTTCCATTTCTTGACCACTATACTCCCTTTGCAGGAGATCTCCTACGCAAGATGGGCAGTCTTTTGTACCCTAAACCTCATCAGTGGCATCATTCAAACCCTACCTCTGGCCCTAATCGTCCCAATCTCCCTCTCCCGAGGCCTCACCAACACAGAATCAACAATCGTCCTTGTGTCCTGGCCTGTTTCATCTCTCGTCACACTCATTCTCCAGCCTTGGTTGTGTTTCCTATCCACAGACCAGTACCTCGCTGTCTTTGGATCTTTTGGCTTTATAGGGTTTGCCCTCTTCTACTTTGAACTAACCGGACATTGGTTTATGGTTGCTGCTATAATTGGTCGATTACTAAGTGGCACATCCCTGTTTCTAGTTAACAACCAACTAGTATCGGGGGTAACAGCAATAGTGAAAGGTAACGTTGCACGTGCATCTGCATCCTGGGAGGTATTCAACAGTGCTGGTCAAGCAGTTGGAGCCTATATAGGGGTGACACTAGTTGGTAGATTAGGTTTCGGGCACATGATGCTGTGTGGAGCTACTGTTTATCTTCTAATGGTGTTGGTCACTCACATGGCCTGGCCGGGTGAGGAAGATATGGCTGAAGAGCAGGGGGAGGAGGAGAGAGGGAGTACGTTCAGGCTGTATGTCTCACGTCCAGCCGTGGTGTATGGGTGGCTCAATTTCTTGGTTATTGGAGGTACTATGGTGTTCGTGGAAGGTATGTTGTCTCAGTTTCTGTTTACTTCATACACCAAACCGCTCGAGTTTTCGTCTCTTGTCCTTGGTGCAAGTGGGGCTCTCTACACGTTTTGTGCGTGTGTCATGGGTTATGTTGGGACTCTATCTCCCTCTATCCCCCCAATTACACTCATTATCGGACTATTTGAAACAGGGATATGCCTTATTTTCCTGGGTCCCTTCATTCATATTGGTGTTGACAACCTAACCCTCTCCCTAGTGTCATTCTATTGTATCTTGGTAGGATCCGCCGCCATCCAACTTAATGGAATCACAGTTACCGCCGATAAACTGCGTGCATCTCCACGCGTTTCCATGACAACTGCCATGAATGTTACCAATGTGGCGTACAACGTTGGTGCCACTCTCATTCCCCTGGCGGGGTCGGTTATTGTTGATTTCTGTGGATATCCGGTGGCTTTTGCATCAGGGGCACCGCTATTGTGGGGCGTGGGTGTGGTTGTGTTGACTCAGTACATGTGCAGGGGTTAATATATGACCATTATATATGGACATTATACCTATATAATATGCCCATATATGGTGTGTATACCTGTTCAGTGCTGCTAGGTGAATGACGCCTCGATCAGTTCGACTCTTGGCAGTTGCAGATGCCCCCATGTCAAGGAGGGCACGAACTGTGTCCAATGCTCCGCTGCTCCCGGCCAACAGTAGAGGTGTCAACTCTTCTGTAAATAACGGACAGTGTTAGATATTACCATATATGGTCATAACTGGTTTACAAGTTAGAGGGGAGAGGACCAGAGATGGACAGTGAAGCTTCAGATGTTTTTTTACAATTTGTTGAAAGTTGTTTGTTACGATTTTTTGTGACATCCTTGAAATGAAACTAACACGTCATTTAAATTTGAAAGAACAGAGGTGGGTAAGGGAGTGTGGTGGATAAGAAACAAGCCTGAAGCCATATACGGGCATATATCTACTCGGATATTACCATATATGGACATCACTGAGATGTACCTTTGTTTTGTGTTGTTTCCTCGATGAGAGTTGGATCTTTGGAGAGCAGAAGTGCCACCACCAGATGCTGGTTGTAGTAAGATGCTGTATGGATAGGCAGCCATCCTTTCTGGTCCACCTGCAGTAGGACGTGGCAAGGGTTAGGTTATATGCCAAAGCTTAAATCGTTTACTAGTCACTAAAAAGTCTAGGGCTTAGACGCAGGTTTATCTTTAGATTGGAAGTATGTATTTAGTTTTACTAACGAGCACCCTAAACAGCACCCTAAACATCTAGTTTTTGTTAGAAATGTCAAAATTAGATCAATAGGTCTACTCAATCACATACCAAGTTAAGGTCAGCATGATACCCTAAAAGCACATAAACACACTCAAGAGCACCATGTTTTATTGCCGTGTGAAGTGGAGAGGGACCTCCCGTATCCATATCCGACCTGACGTTCACATCACAACCCCAAATACGGACCATATCACCTGTGGGATAGATACTTTTATGAAGGAGCAATAACCCCAAACACAGACCATGTCACCTGGGTAGGTGGTATGGTATTTTATGAAGGAGCAACCTAAATATCACTTGGCGGATAGAATATTTTAGGAAGAAGCAGATGTGTTTTTCTTTCAGTATGAATACTGGGAATGATTGACTATATACATTGGTAATCTTATATTGATTATCTTACATATCAGATTGTAGTGGTCACTCATTGCCGCATAATGCATCATTGACAATCTCTTTTCGTCACACTTGCTCAGCCGTGTCTTGGTACTCTTTGTCATGGTCTGTGAAAGGGAACACTGAGTTGGAGGACGAGATGTTTTTGATACACATTCGTGTTGGAAGAGAGAATGAACAATTGAGCGGAAAGAACTATGGTTTAGAAGCTGAAAATTTGTTCATTTTTGTAGGAAATTCTCCGAAAATATCAATATCACTAACCTGTTGAAATACAGCAGAACGTCCAAGTACAACTGCTACCGTTAGTTGTGAACTTGATATGTTTTGGGGCTGAAATAATAAATTATTTAGTTGCTGAGTCACTGTCTCATTAGCAAATGATCCCCCCTAAACAACACATTTGAATATACCCCCTTCAGTTCATATCTCAGATGAAACAGAGTAATGTCAGAACTTCAAGTTGATCAAGTATTATTCGCACGGGGAGGGGGTTGGATGGACTTACGTTTCCGAATCTCTTATTGAACTGTTCCACGATACGTGACTCACTCACTGGGAAGACTCTCTTGCGGGTTTGTGCAGAGCCATCGATAATGGTATGGAGCCTAGGATTAATTCTTATCAAATATAATTCAATTTCTTGATATTATTTAATTATTGAATAATCTTATTACTAATCCGCATAATCTCAAACTGACCATCGCGGAGACTTGGGAGATTGAATTTGTAGCTTTTCCAGCTCAATCGCAACCATAGCAAACGTTTTTCCATCGATATCTACCTCTGTGTTAGGGGAAGGGTTGTTGAGTAAGGGGAAGAGTTACTCAATAAAGGAAGGGAGGGAGGTTGTAAACATGTTGTAAAACAGTTTAATGTATGTATTGGTAAAGAGAGGGAGGGAGGGAGTGAGGGAGGGAGGGAGGTTGTCACACACAGTTGTTGAAGAGAGATCTTGGTAACGAAGGTCAAGGTTACAAAATCCGATTGATGAAATATGTTAAAGGTTTTTTAATATTTTCAGACATTGCTTGGTGTTTGATGTACCAAGCTGGGGGTCTGGGTCCCATATATGCACAGAGCACAGAGCACAGAGACATTGCGCTCAAATTGGCGGGGTCAGAGAGATCAAGAAGGAAACCAATTACCTGCCATGGGGTATAGGTTGCCATCCCCACTTCCCTTCAGCTTCTTGTGGTTCTGTTGTACAGCAACTTCAGCTATATTGTCATAGCTAGCTACCAGCTGAGGTGAGGCTGGAGCTAGCGTCACCACGTCCTTACCTGGGAACAGAAATAAATAGTAAGTTAATTATTTAACCTCTACTTAACGTCCGGTGACAATAGAATCTATAAGCCATAGCTATAGTTACATGATTAGCCATAGGTGTAGGTAATCCCATAACGGGGGTATATTTTGGTGAATTTTATGCAACTTGCATCAGCGATCACTACATTTCACCGCGAAAAAGGGTTTGCACAAAGTGATCATCATGAGGTTACCAATTAATTAATTGCCAATTGTCCAATTAACTCACCAATAACAAGTCCCCCGTGAAGATGAGCATACATTGAATCCTCTGCAAACAACTTGTTAGCGGTGGGACAAGTTGTTTTCACCATTAGTGGAGGGAGCGTGTCCTCGGTTTTGACTTGTTCGGATGTTAGGGTTGGTAGGAAGGAGCTAGGGTGAGAACGTGTCTGTTGTAGGAGTCGGGTACTTATTTTACAATCTATCTTTGCAACCCATCCGGCACAAAATACGATAAAAGGGTAATAATTAACTAACTAAGTGATTAAAAACCCACCTAATATCTGGCACCATACTGTATTTCTTCATCGAGATAAGAAAGTAGCTTAGAGCGGTGATAAACTTGACTTTGGATAACAGCTGTCGAACTTTGGGCTTTTTAGTTAGCCACTCCCTGGGTGTGATTAGAAGGTAATTTGGAGGTAATTATGGAGGTAATTAAGAGGTAATTCTGAAGAAGAGAGTGAGATATTGAATCATAAACTTTGATTACCTCACGGAAGCCCTCTGAGATTGCAACCAACAGGTTAGAGGTTGATGTGTATCTCCTGCTAACTTATCTAGTCCTTCCCTGTAATACAAAACATTATTTAATCTAGTAATTAAATAGTTCATTATGTAAACAATTAACTAACTAACTAATTAAGCAATCAACTAACCGTGTGAATGAAGTTATATCATGTTGAATTGAGAAGGCAATCAAGTTCTTGTGTTGCTGGGCCTCCTTGACACTACACAACATTAGCAAACCAATACTGTCCAAAATCTGGGAGGATGTAGGTCATAAAAACCATATTATGAGAGGATACAAAAATGATAAAAACAGGATCAGAGCTCCTAACCTCCTTCTTCTAAACTAAACCCTAGACTTTAGAGTTTAGAGAGGGTCTAGTTAAGCAACGTACCTCCGAAAGGGTCTACCTCCTAACATCCTAGTTCTACCTCTTAGATACTAGATAGGGTCTAGCAACTGGTGGGCGGACTCTAGTGCTACACTCTAAGTCTACAGTGGACTCTATATCTAAATTTAGATTTAGATAAAGAGTCCAAATAAGTCTAAACTCTAGGAGGACTCTATGTCTAAAAAGTCTAAAAAAAGCGGACTCTATATCTACATAAGTCTAAATTAGAGATAGAGTCCGCCATTCTCAGCGAACTCGAGATTTCGGCCGTTAGGCCGGAAACGAGAGTTTGCTGTACCTCTATACTAGTTTAGAAGTGTTAGGGCCATTGTTTGGGTGCGAGGTTAGGGTTAGGGTGATGGTTAGAGTTAGGTTTTGGGTTGGTTTAGGGTTGTAGATATAGAGTCCGGTTTGGTGGATTTGGCGCCAAAATGTACCAGGGGACTCTATGTCTAAAAAGTCTACACAGGGCGGACTCTTTATCTAAACTTTTTTCTAAGTCTAACTGTAGATAAAGAGTCCGTTTTTAGATAGAG
>AVPN01000007.1:178300-192073 GCA_000695325.1 Pleurobrachia bachei | reverse complement strand
TCTCTCTCTCTCTCTCTCTCTCTGTCTCTCTCTCTCTCTCTGTCTCTCTCCCTCTCTCTCTCTGTCTCTCTCTCTCTCTGTCTCTCTCTCTCTCTCTCTCTTTCTCTCTCTCTCTCTTTCTCTATCCTTCTATTTTTTTCTATCCTTCTATCTCTCTCTATCTCTCTACTGGTGACCATGACAATACGTGCACCTGCGATCATGCAGCTGAGAAAAAAACAGCCAGCAACTTTACTTAACATCTTTTGGTCACGTGACTCTGGTCGAAACACGTGCTTGTCTTGTGACAAATTCTCCCTCTCTTTGTTTCTTTCTTTCCTTTTCTCGCCCTCTTTCTCTCTCTCCCTCTCAGCTATATCTACCTCTCTCTCTCCATCTCTCTAACTCTCCGTTCTGTGTATCTGTTTCCAAATGTTTGAATGGTGCTGTTTTATGAGCTGCAAGCCCTGCTTCTACAAGTGACATCACGTGACATATCACATGACAAACATGTGACAGGGAACAATCATGCAATGAGAGCCAATGATACAAGTGAAGGTGAGAGAGAGAGAGAGAAGGGACTGCAATTTGTTTGTTTGATATGTCATAACAACTTTTTAACAATCTCTGCCATTTCCAGTTTTCAATCTTCCCCTCTCCCGTTGTTCAATCATGTCCAGAGACAGCTCTGAGGTCTTCTCTAGATATTTCATTGTCTCTATAAATTCTTTATCTGGTTTTTAACATCCTCCTCCCCCCTCTTCTATCTAACGAGCTCCCGCACCGTTTTAACCTGTGCATGCTAAGAACCAGTGTGCAAATCGTCTCATTTCATTTGATCCTGCTATACATGCTGCTCTTTTACTAACCTTGTGTGGGTATTTAGGATTTGAATCACTAACCTTCCCCACTTTCTGTAGTCCCGTGTGGGTACTATATTTAGGATTTATAATGGCCAACCGAAAAGCCTGCTATGGAAGTAATAAAGCATTTGCTGCTGATATGAAAAAGATGGTGAACAATCCTCTTCTCAGGTTAGTGACTATACTGGTTCCTGATTAGCTGATAACCAGTCACGTGACCTAAATAACGAGTTCTGTCTAGTTGTTTACTTGTGTCGCTCGGTTTCTGACAGTAACCCATGTTTAATAAACTGAGCATCTAATGCTATTAATTAATCAACTAATTAAAAATCCTCCTCAGTGACGTTCAGTTTGTTGTGGGTGAAGAAAGGAAGCAAGTTTTCGGTCACAAGTCCATCCTGTCGCCCCGATGTGAGGTTTTTAAGGCCATGTTCGCTCAGGCATCTGATGCTAAGCCCAAGATGGAGAATGGCGCTCATGTTTTTGTTCTCTCCGATACCCAGCCCCATATTTTCCTTGCTGTAATTGAATTCATCTACACTAACAGGTAATGTACCTGATACGGGATACCTGATACGGGATACCTGATACGGGATACCTGGTTGTGTCCCGTTATTCTCCCTGTCCATATCCACTAGTTGTAACAATCAATATAACCACAGTTGCAATTCCTTTGGTAACCCATTAAATAACCCCTTGTGTAACCCCTGTGTAACCCCTGTGTAACTCTTGTGTAACCCCTCGTGTAACCCCTCGTGTAACCCCTCCCTATTTGCCCCCAGATGTTACCTTGATGCCTGCAACGTAACAGACGTCCTAACTGCAGCTGTAGAATATGGAATTGAAGATCTCAAGAAACTGTGTATCGACTTCTTCAAGTCTACCCTCACAGTCGACACTGTCTGTGAAGCTCTCCAGGCGGCCCTATCTTACAACAACTCAGACCTAAAGAAGACTTGCCTTGGTTTTGTGGAGAGGAACACGATTGGTGTGTTCAAGAGCAGAACCTTTGTGGAAATGTCTGAGGAGTCCCTGAGTTATATTCTACAAAGTGATAAGCTGAAGGCCGATGAGAGTGAGGTCCTCAATGCTGTTAAGGAATGGTGCACAGTCAACTCAGTAAGTAGTTAATTAGTAATTAGTTTATTTAGTTAATTAGTAGTTAGTTGATTAGTGTGATAAGTTCACAAAAAATACTAAATTAAGCTGATTTAAATTATGGAATGATTCAAATTATTTCACGAATATTAGCCCGACCCTAACTGTTACCCCCCTCCCCGTTCAGGTGATCCTAACCGTTACCCCCTCCTAACCTAACTCCCCTACCTCCGATTATAACCCCCCACCCTTCAGGTGATCACTGGTGCCTCAATGAAGGATGTGGCCAGGAAGGTCATAGGACATGTCCGATTCTCACTCCTTGATCCTGAATACCTCAGCCTGGTGGAGAAGGAGAACGAACTCAAACCATTCATCCCCGTAAGTTTAGTTTTAGTCTCTGGTACTGAGTTAGTTGTCTGTCCGTAATAGTCCATTTGTCTCCGTTCTTGTCTCCGTTTTTATCCAACACTGAAATTCACAAAACAACGATCACACCAGCCTCATTTACGAGCACTCATCGTGTCGACCTTATCGCGAAAGAAGATCACACCAGTCGGATAATTACTACCACCACTCATCACTACATGAGTCACGATTATCACATATTACCGACCCCCCTTCTGACGGGCGAGTGCCCCTTCTCTCCCTCCAGATTCGACTCATCTCCGAAGCGTGGAGGTCTCACGCACTCCAGGATAAGGACTCAAACAACCCACAACTGAGGCCCCGAGCAGGAACCCTACCCCATGACGCCCTCGCCAGGAAATTGGCCCGATCTCAGGCTTGCTTTGCAGCCAGTTCGGAAGATTAACTTGGAGTGTTGGGATGTGTGTTGTTTCCGGTACTAGTGGCGTGGAGAGTTCAGAACAAGGGGAATTGAGAGAAGCCTGACAGATTTTCACCAATATTAAAAGATGAATTACTCCGTTACCCCAGAGAGAGCGCATACTGATTATAATTATGCGTGAGAGAGTGTATGTGTGAAAATGTGAAAGGGGTTTGGCCTCCTTCAATAATATTATGTGTATGTGTATTTGTTAGGTTACTTAGTATATTTGATATTTTCAGAAAATTAAACAAATCCGAGTTTCACTTGACTAATCGAAAAGACAGAAGTCTGTTACCATAGCAACATATTGTATACTGGCGCTACTACAGAACGTAGTGCAAAGCTTGTCAAACTTTCTTCTCAGTCGTTTCTCTCTCACCATTTGACTTTCTCTCTTGCTTGTTACTTCACAGATCAGCGTCCCATCACTCTAGAAACACTTGCACGAGAATACGCTAACTTATACTCTCTCTATCTCTCTCTCTCCCTCTCTCTCTCTCTCTCTCTCTCTGTCTCTCTGTCTCTCTGTCTCTCTGTCTCTCTGTCTCTCTGTCTCTCTGTCTCTCTGTCTCTCTGTCTCTCTGTCTCTCTCTCTCTCTCTCTCTCTCTCCAGTCTCTCTGCATCCCTCTTTCATAAATTGTTTTTTGACTGAGCTGAGAGACAGAAAGTTGCATTATGCGACCAGCATCTGTAGCATCGTGAAGAAGTTCCCATGCAACGTCACACATCTACATGAGAATACCAATAGATGAACACAGATAGAGGTTCTTATCTTCCAAGTGTAATGGAAGGAAAAACACCGGGGGATGGAAGATAGGGCCAGGGTTTAGAATGGGTTTTAGAAAATCCAAATTAGAGTTACTAGTAGTATATACGGGCAGACGGGCACTTGCTGTGTTTCCAAAAGAGACCCAAAACTGCAATGCTAATGGAGATTCTAGTTGTCCAATCTCCATACCATCATGAGCAACCTAACAAACTGGTGATAATCGAAAGGGGGTCAGGCGCCGCCAGAGAGTCTAGGGGTAGGAACCAACCGAAACAAGTAAATAACCAATCAGAATTAAAGTCACGTGACTGGTTATCAGCCAATCAGGGACCAGTATTTCGAGAATTTTAGGGGTGAGGGTAATCCTAAATAAATACAACGAAAACGGTGGAGGGCTTACCAGTCCGTCAGCCAAAGCCAAAAATGTTGGACTAAAGCCAGCCGTGTTATCACCATTGAACAAATATGAGAGTGGAATATTTCTAGGTTGAAAACACTCTTCCGCCTGCCAGAGCATTGGCCTGACCCTATTCTCAGAACTACGTTCAGAGCATCGACCTGACAATAAGTCGCTGTGTCTGTGGTTACTACAAGGGACAGCACGTAGCCTGTCAACCTGTTCTTTACCCAAAACTGGTAAAATCTCTGAATCTCTGCATAAAAAACTGGACTTCCCGGTCCGTGACGCCGCGTAATAACATCGATGACACAGTCTTGTAGTAATAGTCTACCTGTCTGGCGTCGCCGACCCGACAATTACGAATCAAAACGGGGTATGGCGCCGCCTGACAGTAGTCTATTAAGAAATTCAGTCAGACCGCTATTTACCGGAACCCCGATTTACCGGGTGGATTAATTTCCGCCGATTTAGGAAATTAACAGTATTTGACCCCAATAAATCGGGTACGCCGATTTACCGGGCAAGACCCTTTCCCCCGAGTATCTCGGTATTTCGGGATCCGACTGTATGTATAATAATTATATCAATATACATTGTATATCGATTCCAGGCATACATTCCAATCCCGTATCGTTACGTGTTATACGTGTCATAAATGTCTCTGTAGTGTACCATTATCTGTCAGTGAACTGTGTACTATTCCTTATGTGAATTCAGACAACTATTAGACAACTATTCCTACCCTTTTTTTCAGGAGAAAGTTATTTCCGACTGTTGGCGGAATTTCGCCCTGAACGATTTGGACCCGACGAGTGTCCAATGTCGCCCGAGAGAAGGTACAAATACATCCAGAAGAGCGGAACTGCTTGCAGAACTGAAAGAGACAGGACTCAAAGTTGAATTTGAAACAAATGAAAAATGAACTTTTTAGGTCTCGTGGTGTCGGGGTTGTTTTAACTTTTTATGGAAGGCAAGGGAACAACTAATAGTTGGGGACCTTTTATTATCTGTTTTTAAAGTGTAAATACTGTATATATAAATTCTTTTATTAACCAGATAACCAAGCTTATTTTAAAGTTTAATGACCTTTTTCCCAAGCTAACCCGAGACCAACGCATCGGTATGTGCGTATTTGTAACGCGCCCAACAAGACAAGTGGAGAAAGGGGCGCGCGTTGGTTGAGTCGGCGCGCGTTGCTATGGTAACCGTAGAAATGAAAACAGAACCGGCCATACGTCAAATCTGTCAGAGCATTGGCCTGACCCGATTCTCGCGAGAACTGTGGTCAGAGCATTGGCCTGACAGCGTCAAATTGCCTTGTTGTTGGCGAATCGAAGTCGTCCGGTACCGTGGCCGTGTCCTTTTATGTGGCAATTAGGGGAATCTTAAAACGTGATATGGGACACAGTCAAACAAGTTTTGGCACCACATGCCAATAGTGATGATGACCATACATGAGGTATTCAAAGTGTGACTGTGTGTGCAGTGTGACGTGTGTGGGGGTGGTAATGCCCTTTGCTTAATTACTATTAGCTTTGCGAGGATTCAGGAATGGTCACTGACAAGGAGATTTGATACCCAAAGGGGGACCATTTATCATGTCAACGAAAAGACAGCGACTAGAAGTAGAAGTATCGTTTCGGGCGAGACTAAATCATGACACATTGATTGCTTGGTGGGCGAGGTCGAGAACCTTACCCTAAAAGTAAGCTCACTAGCTTAATAAACATTTAACAAAATTCACCCCGTCTCAAAACTCACGCTCCAAACTGACATACATTATCATTTGATAGAGATATTGATAAAATACGTGACAACATGGGGTATAAACTGTCTCGAGGGGCATATCAAATGGTGCAACAGAATATCTTGCCTTATTAGCTGCACAGTAGGACATACACAACTTATAAGGAAACTTTGTTGCACAGCCCCAAGGCTGCTATGACTTCCTGTCAGAGTCAACCGATGTCTGGACTAGAAATTTTGTGTACCTTATTAATTGAAAATTAGTAAACCTTTAATTAAGGATATGGCCAAAAAATATCCTTAATTATGTTTATCTTAATTTTAGAGATTCTTATTTTCATACAATCTTACAACTTCTTCCACTCTGACAAGGGAAAACGTATCATGGAGAGTGGCTGGAGAGCAGCTGGCATCATTGATGCGTTGAAGAGTGCACGTAGTGACAGTGTTGTAAATGATTTGGTTGACCCTTTTGCTTCAATGGCAATTTGAATTATGTGTAGATTGTATTTTAGCCTTTTTATCCAAATTTTGGTCATATTTTTCGCTAAAAAATTATCCTTAATTATGTTATCCTTAATTTAAGGAACGATAATAATGGGTTTACTAATTTTCAATTAATAAGGTATATATTTAGAAAAACTTTAACTTAGCACAAACTTCTTGTCTAGAAACTCATATTTCAAATTCAACTGACATGTGATAAAATACGTGATAACTGTCTGTTGAGTAGCAATAAGGAAATACTCATCCTGTTGCACTTGCCCCCTGCCCTGTCACCATATGTCTGACAGCTGATATTACAGTCTATAGAAAACCTCGACTAATCTCTTATCAGTACTGCATAGCTACGGTACTGATAAGCCATTAGGCGACAGTGCAGCTGTCAAGTGCCCCTCCCGGCGGCGAGATCTGACTTTATGTCTTGTCATCTGACTTTATGTCTTGTCAACTTCTGTCTAGTCACTCTTTTAACTCAAAATATCGGTATTAATGGTATTAATAATTTTTTCCCTGCCCGGGTGATTGCCGAAGGCAATCACCCGGGATGATGTTTTTAGCACGCACGTGCTAAAAAGATCATTCAGGGTTTAGAAATCAGCAGATTGTGTAGTTAGCTAAAAGTGTCCGTCCGTCCATCCGTAACGGACAACACCTGACAACAAGTCTGCTCCTTCATAAAACTTTCATTTATTCAACAAAGGAAATGATTAACATACATTGTGGCGCACAATTATTTGCTGATAGCACTTCGTAATATCACCTGAAATTACTTTGGGCGCCCTACAGCCATGCCATGAAGTGGTGAAACGTCTTCGAAGCATGAAACAACTGTCACACTAGTGACTCAAGTTGAGATGCGGTTTAACTTTAAGTTGAAGCACTTGGTAACCGATCGGGGTCTTCTAAGCAACTGCTTCGTTGCCATAGCAACTGTCTTGGTTACCACAGAAACTGCTTCGGTTGTCATAGCAACTGCGTTGGTTACCATAGCAACTGACCTAGTTACAGTAGTAACCAACATCTCATCAGCCAAAAAATGCTCTTTGAGCACAAAATTCATCAGGAAATCCAGTTTTGAAGCTTATTCATAAATTTTAAATCTAATTGTGGCAGGGAAACACCGCATTATGAATACATAATGCAACAATTCTTGTTATAATAATGCTCTACAGAACAGTGCTCAGATCGCATTATTCGCAGTCTATTATTCGAGCGATGAATATTGCCTCCGATACTTACGCTCCAAGTCCGACACTTACACTTGCCCTTCGGGCTCGCGTAAGCTTACACCGGACAAGGAACTTTATACTTCCGGTACTTCCTTTCTCGGAACATGTTCCTCTAACAATCTGCGCGAGGAACATGTTCCGAGAATGCAGCATAAGGGTCAGAGTCAGACTGAAAGTCTGAAACATGTCCAAAAGAGATTCTAAAACTCAGATTTCATTCATTCAAAAAACTCTGTCTTGTGCGCTCAAAAAACTTTACCTTATTAATTGAAAATTAGTAAACCTATAATTAAGGATATGGCCAAAAAATATCCTTAATTATGTTTATCTTAATTTTAGATTTTCTTATTTTTCTACAATCTTAATTTTATGGCTACTTGATTTACTGTTAAACCTCTCCACTGCAAGACTATAAGCAAAGCTTACAACTTCTAATTGGCCTGCCCCTATAATTATCATTTATTTCGCGCGAGAATTGTGGTCATAACATTGGCCTAACAGTTCAATGGCATGAAAAGAGGGTCAAGCATGGCAAACAGTAACATAGTACCATGGACGTACAATAAAGTATCTCAATAACTAAGTAAATGTGGTCGAATCACTAATTTTCTAGTCTTGGTAACAATGCTAATTGCTTGTAAATAATATTGTTACTTATCCACGTTGTTTTATCCAGTCACAGATCTCTAAAACATCGAATCATTAAAATCATACACAGTACATGATTTTCTGAGTCTTATGAATTCGCTCTCACTCCGTCGAATTGCAATTTCCTCATTCTCTCATCCACACTACGCTGGAGCTGCTCCTCATTATACCTTATTTGGAAGGAATATATAAATAGTCTGCTGCAACCCCGGCACTGAATGTTCGTGATTTTTCTCTTTGCTGTAGGTCCCCCACCCTGCAAAGGATCAGAAAGATCACGAACTGAGAATGTTTTGACTAATGGGGGTAGCTCAACACGGACGAGAGCTATGGGAGACTGAGAGGAACGGGGCAAGAACATAAGTTTCCTAGAAAGAGGTCGACCTCACCCCGGATGGGGGTGGGATTACATGTTAAATATTCCTAATATATTCTATCCCGGGGCATAGTGAGAGATCTCTCTAAGACAAGGGGATTAGATTACTATTTCAATTACCTGCAGCGTGCAGGCAATAAACAGTATGTGTTAACCCGGAAATAATAGTATCATGTACCAACCTGTGCAATGCAAATGGTATTGGTGTACAGATATACCCATCTGTATATCATACAGAGAGTGTTATGTATGTACGTGTCCTCTCTCTCCGCTGTATTCCTGGAGAAAGTGTGTGACGCTGGTAATAACTGGTAATAACAGTGGACCACGTACAGTCAACAGTGTAACGAAACTTGAAATGTCACGTCTCTCCTACTGCTGCAACACCGGCCCCCTGTTATTGGATTATGCTCTGAGACACTCTAGAAGGAAGATAGGACTTTCATTGTAGCATGTGTACCAAAAAGAATTATAAATTAAACTACTTGGAACTGTAAAATTTACTCTTTTTGCAGCAAATAAAATAGAAGAACTCACCAGCAAAATATTCCTAGATGCCATGTTGACCTCCCTTCTTCAACAATACTGGCCATCATAGGTTATAATTCTTTGGTTATCGTAGAATCAGATCTGGGTGATTCATCCTGCGGCGTATAGTAGGAAACCGAAAACATGAAAACAAACTCTCTCCCCATTCAGCATCATCCTGGTGTGCCTTGTGTGTTGGACCTGGAGAGAAGAGTGGAAACAGTACCCACGTTTTCGTGAATCCTAACTTCAAAAAAAGGATCAACCCCATGATATTTAACTCACCCATATTACATAACGGATATCATCTCCCCTTCATCTATCACAAATCTAATGAGAGTTATGTTGTCTCACAAGGGTTTTGTGGACTGGAGGTTGACGAACAGTAAAACAGGACTCACACCGTTTTAGACACATCCCCACGGTACGGGGTACATGGGTAGAGAGACTGGTATAACAGGGAGAGAGAGGGGTACAAGGTACAGGGAACAAGGGGCGACGGATGTTTTGGTAGCCCGTTACATAAACACAATGGGGCGAGTGTTTGGGGCTGCGAAAGAAAGCAGATTTTTCCCATAAAAGTTTGGCATGCATGGCTGACGTGACTACTTTGCTTTGCTACACCGCCTCCCTTCTTCCCCGAGAAATCACATACGAACTCTCCATTTCTCGTATGTGGTATATGTTTTGGAGTGCTGCGCGAAGTGGTAAATCGCGCGCGAAACCCCAGCTGAGAGTGACCCGCGCCCTCCGTCAAGTTGTGTGTGTTTTCTCTGAATTCAGAAACTCTCAAAGTCACGCAGCGCGGCTGATATATCTATTCTAGCTTTCTCTCTCTCTAGATCCCATATACACGCATGATGCGAAGCATTAACCATCAAGAGAGAGAAGTTGAAATGAAAGTGAGGGAGAGATAAAGGGGAGAGATAGTCTTAAGGCTATAGACTAACCAGACGTATAAAGGTTAGGGCGGGTTGACCGAAGAAAAAAAAAGAACATAATGAACGTGACTTGGCAGCTAGGAGCAATTCCAGTGCGTGATATTTCTGTTCGGTTGAGTTGAATAATTAACCGTATACGATGTTCGTGACTTTCAGTAGGTCACGAACTGTCTTCGTACGTGAGGGTTGAGTGTGCGAGGTAGTCGAGATTATTCTCTAGCGCTTAGAGATCTCAGCTATTATATGGGCAGATTATTAAGCAATTTCAAGAAAATAAAATATATCAAATATTTCGTAAATATGTAGTTAAGCGACTGAAATTTTGGTGATCTTTATACTGGCGATCTAAATATTAATTTTCTGGATATTTCTATAATTCATTGTAGGGAACACTTTGCCTAGCTAAACTGTATTTCATGCACCCCTTCTTTACAAATGTAAAGGAGGGTTAGAACATAACGAGGGACACTAGCATGGTACGTACACCCCCTGTATGTCACCCCCACCATTTACAGAGGAGTGATCAAAGTTAGTTACTATTGAGTAAACTCATTATATTTATTGTCAAAAGTTGCACGAATTGACGTCACATGCAACCTTAAAATTTCCAGGGCACAAATTAGTTTTGCTAACAATTCAGAATCATGATCTAAGAGCTCTCGAAGTGGAATGCTTATAATTCAGAATCAGGTATTATAGTTCTCATTGGGATGTTCAAGGTTTGTCAAAAATTGGCCTACCCCTATAATTATCATTTATTTCGCGCGAGAATTGTGGTCATAACATTGGCCTAACAGTTCAAGGGCATGGCAAACAGTAACACCTTGGACGTACAATAAAGTATCTCAATAACTAAGTAAATGTGGTCGAATCACTAATTTTCTAGTCTTGGTAACAATGCTAATTGCTTCTAAATAATATTGTTACTTATCCACGTTGTTTTATCCAGTCACAGATCTCTAAAATATCGAATCATTAAAATCATACACCGTACATGGTTTTCTGAGTCGTATGAATTCTCTTACTCTCCGTAGAATTGCAATTTCCTCATTCTCTCGCCACACTACGCTGAAGCAGCTCCTCATTATACCTAATTTGGAAGGAATTTATAAATAGTCTGCTGCAATCCCGGCACTGAATGTTCGTGATTTTTCTCTCTGCTGTAGGTCCCCCACCCTGCAAAGGATCAGAAAGATCACGAACTGAGAATGTTTTGACTAATGGGGGTAGCTCAACACGGACGAGAGCTATGGGAGACTGAGAGGAACGGGGCAAGAACATAAGTTTCCTAGAAAGAGGTCGACCTCACCCCGGATGGGGGTGGGATTACATGTTAAATATTCCTAATATATTCTATCCCGGGGCATAGTGAGAGATCTCTCTAAGACAAGGGGATTAGATTACTATTTCAATTACCTGCAGCGTGCAGGCAATGAACAGTATGTGCTCACCCGGAAATAATAGTATCATGTACGAACCTGTGCAAATGGTATTGGTATACAGATATTATACCTATCTGTATATCATACAGAGAGTGTTATGTGTGTACGTGTCCTCTCTCTCCGCTGTATTCCTGGAGAAAGTGTGACGCTGCTACTGGTAATAACTCGTAATAACAGTGGACCACGTACAGCGTAAAGAAACTTGAAATGTCACGTATCTCCTTCTACTGCAACACCGGCCCCCTGTAATTGGATTATGCTCTGAGACACTCTAGAAGGAAGACAGGACTTTCATTGTAGCATGTGTACCAAAAAGAGTTATAAATTAAACTTCTTGGAACTGTAAAATTTACTCTTTTTGCAGCAAATAAAATAGAAGAACTCACCAGCAAAATATTCCTAGATGCCATGTTGACCTCCCTTCTTCAACAATACTGGCCACCATAGGTTATAATTCTTTGATTATCGTAGAATCAGATCTGGGTGATTCATCCTGCAGCGTATAGGAAACCGAAAACCTGAAAACAAACTCTCTCCCCATTCAGCATCATCCTGGTGTGTCTTGTGTGTTGGACCTGGAGAGAAGAGTGGAAACAGTACCCACGTTTTCGTGAATCCTAACTTCAAAAAAAGGATCAACCCCATGATATTTAACTCACCCATATTACATAACGGATATCATCTCCCCTTCATCTATCACACATCTAATGAAGGTAATGTTGTCTCACAAGGTTATTGTGGACTGGGGGGTTGACGAACAGCAAAACAGGACTCACACCGTTAGAGACAACCCCACGGTACGGGGTACATGGGGAAGAGAGACGGGTTCAGGGTACAAGGGGAAGAGAGACGGTACAGGGAGGAAACATGGTTACATAAACACAATGGGACGAGTGTTTTGGGCTGCGAAAGAAAGCAGATTTTTCCCATAAAAGTTTGGCATGCATGGCTGACGTGACTATTTTGCTTTGCTACACCGCCTCCCTTCTTCCCCGTGAAATCACATACGATTTCTCCATTTCTCGTATGTGGTATATGTTTTGGAGTGCTGCGCGTAGTGGTAAATCGCGCGCGAAATCCCGGCTGAGAGTGGCCCGCGCCCTCCGTCAAGATTGTGTGTGTTTTCTCTGAATTCAGAAACTCTCAAAGTCACGCAGAGCGGCTGATATATCTATTCTAGCTTTCTCTCTCTCTAGATCCCATATACACGCATGATGCGAAGCATTAACCATCAAGAGAGAGAAGTTGAAATGGAAGTGAGAGAGAGAGATAAAGTGGAGAGAGATAGTCTTAAGGCTATAGACTAACCAGACGTGATAAAGGTTAGGGCGGGTTGACCGAAGAAAAAAAAAGAACATAATGAACGTGACTTGGCAGCTAGGAGCAATTCCAGTGCGTGATATTTCTGTTCGGTTGAGTTGAATAATTAACCGTATACGATGTTCGTGACTTTCAGGAGGTCACGACCTGTCTTCGTACGTGAGGGTTGGGTGTGCAAGGCAGTCGAGATTATTCTCTAGCGCTTAGAGATCTCAGCAGATTATTGAGCAATTTCAAGAAAAAAAAATATATCAAATATTTCGTAAATAGTTAAGCGACTGAAATTTTGGTGATCTTTATATTGGCGATCTAAATATTAATTTTCTGAATATATTTCTATTATTCATTGTACTAGGGAACACTTTGCCTAGCAAGACTTTGTATCCCCCAGCGCCCGCCTTCTTTACAAATGTAAATGAGGGTTAGAACATAACGAAGAACACTAGCATGGTACTAGTATGGTACGTACACCCCCTGTATGTCACCCCCACCATTTACAGAGGAGTGACGAATATTTTGTGTGCATACCACGCTAGTGCCCCCTTCTAATATTTATGGATTTCTACTAGGGACCCTATTGCTGACAATTTAATGTTTTTAACAGTGACCTTGCCATATGGTAATTCCTTACGTTTACAAGCCTAGGCACCATGTGTAGTAGTAGTAGTAGAATCAATTACATAATATAATGGAAGATAGACCTCATAGAATGGTGTCAAATAGATGTATTAATTAAGTGATTTGTTTTGACGACTGATTTATCATGTCACGTTAAAATATAAATTTGTTAGTGGAAACACTAACAAAAGTTTTGTTATTGAAATTTGTTTGTGAAAACATTAACATTTACAAAGGAAATTGCGTGCCACTGTGTGCGCCTTTTCAAGAACTTCCTCCATAAACTTGATCAATAAAAACGTGATGGCGCCATCACTTCAATGACAAGTCACTTCAATAATAATTTTGAAGATCACATAACGCTGCTCATGTATCTGCTCTCAAGTGTCCATTTTCTCATTAGCTAATTAGACGTCAGATCACATGAACCTCTGAAGATGGAGGCAGGGATACACAGCACTATGGATACATACGGGGGG